>RJVU01004028.1:627944-643260 GCA_003731715.1 Anabarilius grahami | reverse complement strand
ATCCTGAACCTCTTCTACGAGGAATTTGGAGCCATTTAAACACAAAATTAAATTAATAGATTCGCTTAAGGAGAAACGATAATCAGGTTCATCAAAACGGATAGTGTTGTCGTCCAGTCCATCCAGAAACAGGGCGATCAAATTAGCGTCTGGCCAGTCAGT
This sequence comes from Anabarilius grahami, assembly GCA_003731715.1. NCBI lineage: Eukaryota > Metazoa > Chordata > Actinopteri > Cypriniformes > Xenocyprididae > Anabarilius > Anabarilius grahami. The sequence continues at coordinate 643,098 of RJVU01004028.1, read as the reverse complement.
CAAAAAAGCGAGCTCAACGAACTCCTCCACATACCTCTCCAGTGAACGACCAACCTGTAGGAGCCCGATGAGACGATCTCCGGCTGTCATGAAAGTGGGAGGCATGGGAGAAGCTGGAGCCAGGGAGCAGAGGAAAGTATCCATCCTTCTCTGTAGAAATCCAGTGGTTTAAGGGTCCGTTCTTCTGTTACGGTAGCTGGTGCAGAGATGAGGCAGATGCGGATTTCCACAATAACAAAGACTCTTCATTAGACAAAGGCGAGGAACACCAAACATACACGAAACACAACAGAGAACGGACGAGGAGTGAAGGGAGTGAATGCAATATAAAGGGAGTGCAGATAATAGAGTCCAGGTGCAGGTGATCCGTGATGATGGGGAGCTGACGAGGGAAGTGAGTGCAGGTGTGGAGAACAGGAGGAACATGGGAAATGTAGTCCAGGGAAACAAGGGATCTGTGACAATAATGTTGTGTGACATGAATATAATACAGTAAATTGATGGTCAAAAATATCTAAATGATGACATTTTATGCTCATCACCGAAAAATCCAATACGTCTTTTGAAATGTGTTTTGCATTTGATGTAAGTAGATTAAAACAGTGGCCAGTAACATACCTACTGTATGTGAATTCATCATTCATGCTGTGCATTGGGGTATGTGAATAATGCCTAGTTCTGTTATGAAACTCTAGATGGCACAGGCTGATGGGTCCTTAACACAAACTGATGATATTTACAGCGTTAACCACTTGGCACATACTGATTGGTTCATGCATCTGCAGCTAATGAGCTTGCTGCTCAACATTTAAATGGCTGTTTAGCATTCACTAGCAGTTGCAGCGCTCTTTCAGAATTCGTCTAAAACCCTCCAACTTCTCCAGCTCCACCTGTTAAAGATCTGCTAGGGGTAACTGATAAATGCTATTTGTGCAGCAACAGTATGTCTTACATACTCAAAGCAGCGTATCGGCATATGTATTGGCAGTAGTAAGTTCCTGTACTTGCTTTGCAGCAGCAGCAGAAATAATCAACAGCAGCAGCAATTCAGCAGCAGCATAGCAGATCTGTTCCACCAAGACCAAATACATTAACATTGTCACATCCATTACCATGCTAAAATCTTCAGAGAGTTGTCATGGTGGAAATGGCATTAAAAATATCCACAGCTCTTACAGAACAATCAGAAAATTGCTTGTAAACAGGAGAGAAGAGGTTTGTTCATGTCATGTAAACATTTTGATTATTGGAAGTAATCATAATATTGGTGCACATGTAGTCAATTACAGCTCTTAAGAAAGAAATCAGAATTTGTCTTTCTAAAGCTGGTTAACCAAGGAAGTCTTGCTGGTTAAGCCAATTAAGCAGCCTGATGGAGATGTACGTCCTGATTTTGCTGAGTGAGACTCGTTCTTGGTCAACATTTTAAACTTGACATCAACTGTAAACTTGTCCCTCAAATCTGATTGGTTGATTGGAAAGTTGTTCCAGGATCAACAAAGATGTTGATCCAGGAACATGTTGCACTTGGGGAAATCAGGTTCTGCGATGGAGACAGCAGCATTCCATGCTGTCCAAAAATCTAAAGTCTTTTGAGAAGTATGATTTGAAAATTAATTTAAAAAACAAACCATTATATTCAGGAACCATGACGGACTATATAAAATACAGAAGGGATCATTAAGTTAACTCCAGCCATGCTGATAAGCATAAGGGAAAAGCTTTCAAATAGAAATGATCAATATTTCTCCAGCTTCCTTGAATAATATTGATCTTAGTAAAGGAAGAGATCCTGGCGCTCATCAAGTCGTAATGCTGCAGGAACAGGTGGCTGTAGTTTGGTCATGTCTGGCTTGTGTTCTCACAGATGTGTTCTGATATCTGGGTCAGCTGTAAGCAGTGCACACCCATCCTGACAAAAAACAGGCCTGCAAAACCCACAGAAGATTTTGGGTGCAGTCAAGTAATCTGTGATTGCAGGGTGGGATCCAGACATCACTGCATGACATCAAATTTACATCCTCCACAGAGAGCAAGGGTTGTCAGACTTTTCATTTGAGACAATTTAGCTGCTTTTCCACCGAAATTACAAGGAACAATTTGTCCCAAGAACTTGTTTCCCCCAGACCTGTTGCTGTCTGCGTTTCCATCGCGGTCTAAAGTACTGTAAAGATTAAGTCCAGTGATGTAGGACTGTGCGCAACTTTCCAGTTCCTGCTGGATTTTGTCCTCCGCATATAAGCTTAATAAAGCCTGAACCTCGTCGTTGGTCAATCGGTCATAATTTTTAAACTCCATTGTTGATTTGAATAGCAAACAACTCTTACATTTACATTTATGCATTTGGCTGACACTTTTATCCAAAGCGACTTACATTGCATGATACTATACATTTGTATCTGTTAGGGCTGCACGATTTGGGGAAAATGTCATATTGCGATTATTGTAGTGCCACGCTCTAACCACTGAGCTACAGGAAAGCTCTTACTACACGCACAACAAACTTAAAAATGGTGGTTGAAATAAAATGCTGCGTGGAGTCAACCAATCAGCATGTTGAGCGGCCAAGTCTCACCCCGGAAAGTTCCTGAGCTTTGAAAAAGTACTACCCCGTGAGCAGGGACTTTCTGACTCAACCGGAACTTCATTTAGACCCTTGTCCCTGCGGTTGAAACACACCGAGCACCCCCCTAAGTCCCTAGTTCCAGGGGAAAGTTCCTGCGTTGGAAATGCATCTTAACAGACCTGTACAAGCTTACAAATGGGTGTCAATATGCCAAGCTTTCACAAAGTTAAATTAGATGATATTGCAATAATTTTGATTTGACGTGTGTTGCAGAGCATATTATTCCTTTGTATGCCTGGTAAATATTAATAGATTTAAGTGTTACATTATTTAAATTTATTTGACTTGTAATTGTTACTTCATGTTTATTTGAACAGGCCACATTTTAAGCAGTGTTTTCCATTTGAAGACAGTAAATTAAGAAAGGAGATCCACTGTTTGTTGTATTATTGGCTTTAACTGTCATACCAAATGAGAAATAGTCCTTCAGCAGTCCAAATTAGAGGCTTAGAGTTTACCAACAATGAAAATATATTATTGCAAAAATAAATGGATTACTACCACTGGCTAAACAAGCATCCTGAATGTGTGACCGAAAAATAGCCTTTTACTTTTTGCATGCAGTTACTTTTCTGCATGATTTATTTTTGCTCATTTTTGTGTGCACATGACCAGAATGTAATCTGTCATATCCAATCTATGCAGCCTTCGCTTCGGTCTATTTCTGTCTCCTGTATGTAGATTGACTATTATTTTTTTTTGTGTTTTTGCTGTTACTGCACCAGACTACAGGACCTGTTTTGTTATATATTTTTTTTATGGTTAAATGGAAGTGTGGGGGTTTGTGAATATTTTGCGGTAAAGAAAGGGGTTCTTGGTGTCCTAATACTTAAGATGTAACATAATGTATCGTAATTAAGATCTGGAGAACAGATGCTTATGCTTTGCTTATGTCTCATATGTCATAACAATGTCAACAGTTTAACATCAAGTTATGATTACTTCATTGTTGTTCTAGCCAGAATATTCCTTGTGAAAAGGGATGTTAACTTAAAAGTAACATTAGCTTCATTAGAATACTTTTAAAAAGAGTACTTCAATCAGAAGTAGTAGTATACTTAAGTACAAACTGAATGAAATTTTTATGCAAAATTACCTGTAATGCAATGTTAATTATAGTTTAAATAAGACTAGTTGAACTTTAGAGTGCTTTTTTGATGACTTACATATATCTTTATTTAATTTCATAATTATTTCTGTTGTCTTTAAAGTCAAACGTACTGACAAACATTTATGGTAAACTAAACTAAAATTTACTTTAATGTAATTTCTATTGAAATTTGTATGTCATGTATTTAATTATATTTATAATTACACATTTGTAATGATGAAGTTACAATTTAGTTCATTTAAAATATATAAATTTTAAATGTAATATTTAATAACACACTAGATAAAAATCATAATCAAGTAGGCCTACTTTACATGTGCTCTAATGTGTTGAGGCAAACACATCAAAACAAGTGCATTTCAAAAGATTACTAAACATAATGGTTTAAAATGTACTTTAAAATAAAACTTTGAACTCAACATTATTTTAATGTGGACTTTTTTAAAAGTGTGTTAGAAGCATATTAATGAAAGTGTGCTCTCTTTAAATACACTTAAATAGCCTTTTTCATTAATAATATATTATCTAAGCACAGTTTTTTTTTAAATTACACTTAAGTACACTACAAGTGCACATTCAACACAAAGCATACTTCTTTTTCACAGGGGATGTTAACTTAAAAGTAACATTAGCTTCATTGTTAGATGTTAGACAATATTTTAGTTAAAAGTATATTTATAAAATTATAGTTTATAACAGAAATGCACATTGAATACAATATAACCTAAGTACGTATTTTAATATCAGCCGATTAAGTTCAGTTTATACACGCCAAAAACATCCCACCTGGTTCCTGCACCCCTGCTAAGGAGTGGAAAATAGCACGTCTTGGCTGAATTTGCAAGTGCAGCACAGGGAAGAACTAAAACGAATGTGATGAGTGGCAAAATGTAGGACAGCAAGTTCTGCATGTCATGGAAAGAAAATCTGAAAATACTGCTGTTAAAGCAGAAACAAGTGTTGAGGATTTGTTTGCCAAAAATGCACATATGGTAGAGCGGTCGTGGTCAGATAACCCACTGCTAGATGAGTGAAAACTGCGTAGCGTGGCTGTACATATGGTGGAGAGCAGTGGGTGCTCTCTGACTCTGAAGGGAACATCTCATTAGCTGGAGGACTTTTGGGTGAGAGGTGCATTCTTTAGTCGTGACTGCATGGAAATTCATAAACACTAATGAATGAGAGCTAAAAGTCATAGAAATAAACAATGCTTAATAGCAAAAATCTTTCAAATAATGTTTTAAGCATAGCGATCTAGCAACATGAAAGGGATAGTTCACCCAAAAATGATTTACTCACCCTCAAACAATCCTAGACTATCTTCTTTCAGATGAACACAAGTTATATTTAAAAATATCTTTGCTCCTCCAAGCTTTATAATGGTAGTGAAGGGGGGGCTACATTTTGAAGCCAAAAAAAAAAAAAAAAAGGTCTAAGTAATCCATATGGCTCCAGGGGGTTAATAATGGCCTTTTGAAGCGAAGCGGTGGGTTTTTGTAAGAAAATATCCATATTTAACACTTTATAAATTCAAATAACTAGCTTCCGGCGGACGACCGTACGCATACTGTGCAGGTCGACTTGCGCTAAATGAGTAACCCCTGACGCGATGTATGATGCTGGATGTAGGAGTATCGTAAGCTTAGACGCCTCTCACGGTTCAAGCAAATAGCGCTGGGCAACAAACTCTCAACGTCAGGTCAGAGATTACTCTTCTGCCACAAATCGATGTGTACGGCGGTCTGCCGAAAGCTAGTTATTTTAGTTAATAAAGTTTAAAATATTGATATTTTTCTTACAAAAACCCATCCCTTTGCTTCAGAAGGCCTTTATTAACCCTCTGGAACCGTATGGACTACTTTTATTATGGATGGACAAATTTTTTTGGCTTCAAAATGCCCCCCCACCCCACTTCACAACCATTATAAAGTATATTTTTTAAATATATCTCCGATTATGTTTGTCTGAAAGAAGAAAGTCATACAAACCTAGGATGGCTTGAGGGTGAGTAAATCATTGGATAATTTTCATTTTGGTGAACTATCCCTTTAAGTGAGGTTTATGATTAAAATAAGGGGAAAAACTGAAAACAGGTCTTATTATTCCACATAATGTTGCTAAAAGCTAAATTTAATTGTTTTAGGTATTTTCTTAGGGATTGAACACCAACACTGACTATAAATTGGTAAATCACTTTAGCAGTGTGATGATAAATAACCTGGGCATTTTTCAAATGGCAGTGCAGACAAGCTGATTCACTGAGTTCAGTATGTGAACTGAATAGACTTGTGAAATAGCAGAAGAGCCTTGTGATGTCAGGCTCAGGGCAGAGGAAGTGTTCACAGATAAACAGCCGTCAGCCTGAGGTGCTGTGTCCTCCATTCATCATGATGTCCATGAACAGAGACGCCTCCTCTAATGAGCACCTCTTGTGGCAGGGCTGACTTCCTCTCACAGGCTGCTGGATGGAGTGTATCTAAGAGATTTGATGTAGGGATGAAGCTTTTGCCAAGATCAATCACTTTTAGCTAACAGGAACCTCCAGCTCACTACCTTTATTCTGGTTAACATCATTTGCCAACAAGGCTCTTCCAATCTTTCACCAAATACAAAGATCAGTCACCCGGGTGAACTGCATCGTTTTTTTGCGATGTTAAATTACTAGCATAATAAGGAGAGACTACAATAAGCTATTCCCTTAAAAAGTGTAAAACCTGTGGTGCTGTCAAAACATTTTTCTAATTGCTTACCAAAAAGCATCTGTGTTCCATCATTACCAACCTAATTAAATTATTCCATGTTTCCCGAAACAGAAGTTCCAAAGAACATTTGCAAACAGCTTTGCAAACTTGTGTGGTTGAAACTACATCTCTCAACCTGTGGTTAGAAGCATAGTTTCTTGTTACATGACATGTGGACTGTAATAAATCATGCTCTTGAACAAAATAAGCAAGATAACATGTAGTACAATATCAAGCCAGGCGCATTGAAAAAAGGTGCCTCTAAAAAAACGTACCGTATATACAGTATACAGTACAATTCACTGCTGTTTCCAGCTGGAACAGGGTTGCCAGGTTTACACAACAAAACCTGCCCAAATGCTACTCAAAACTAGCCCAATCGCATTTCAGGGGGGCACCCCCAGTAAAAAAAATCGCATTCCAGGGGGGTAAAATCCGCATTTTTGGAGAGGTACCCCTGGTAAAATTCACATTCCATGGGCTAAATATCATGTTATAACAACCGGTGGCAACAGTGTAAAAGTAGCCAAGTAACATGATAGAGCATTAGCCCTTTAGCACCATTCACCAGACTTTTCATTTCTGAACTGCCACAACCAATTTCATAAAACGTTGCCAAATTCACATTCATCTGTTTCAGAAAAAATCTGAACATGCATTTAGCGCCACTCACTGGACATTTCACTTTAAATGTGTCACAAAAGGTGCAAGAAGTAATGTAAAATAGCGGTTTTCTCCAACGATCCATCATACTATGGTAGTTAAGCAACGAGTTACATCATTGTATGGGAAACACACCCCAGTCCGACAACAGCAACACTGGCTCAGTTTGTGGCGGGACTATCTGTTTGCCTGACCAATGGCAAATGGGAGGAGTGTTTGGGAAACCTGTTTGAAAACAGACAGTGCAATTAAAGGTACACTATGTAACTTTTGGCGCTCTAGCGGTTAATAAACAAAACTGCATGCGTCTTGTGGAAGAACATTGTAGCGGGAGCTACTTCTCTCTGTTTATGTCTATGACGAGTTAAGCCCAAAGTATACTTCATTTTTTTACACGTACGCGAGGGTCAGCGTACAGTGCGTAAAATTTCGTCATCAGAAGAATACGTGCATACTGTACACGCACCGCATAGTCGGCGACTTTTTGTACTTTGTATGTGCAGGTCGCACATTCACAAGGTAGTAGAAGAAAAACTGCATAAACAGAACAGACCGGAACGCATGCAAACTACAGGGATGATGTAGGCCTACATAGACAACAGATTGTGCAAAGATGTCAGGAAGTACAACTCTAGCATGAAAGAATACAACAGTGCGTATGCGTCGAACGAATGTTTACACGTTCGATTCAAATTAAGTATACTTTGCAAGGCTGTGCTTTCGACTGTGCGCGTTAAAAAATGACGTAAAAAGCTGTGAACCTTTATATTACAATTTCTATACAATTAACAGAAACTGCATCACGTTCAATGATACATGTATAAACATTTAAAAGCAAAATGCACTTATCTTTACAGATTTAGTAAGCATAAAGGTGAAACAGGTACATCAACATTTTGTGAGGACAATGTTTATTGCTATCCAGCCTAAGAAACAAAAGAAGCTAAAACTATTTACACTGGCTAATGATACAGTACTTTCTCATACTCGCATTAGCTGTATTGAAAGTCTTTTTGTTGCTCTACACACAAAACATGTTTTACAAACACTGAAAATAGCATTAGACTGATCCGATTTAAGGGAGAAAAAAAATGCCAGATGGGCATGTTTTCATTCCAAGGCACACAGCAAAATGTTGGCTTGAATATTTGGTATCATAGATCGCCTCAGATATCGGCCAAATGGAAGGAACATCAGCCAAATGCAGATAACATATTTAGCATGGAGATTGGCTGCTTCTAATCTATATAGCTAATCAATCTGTCTACCCCAACCCAACCTCCTAGTTAGTTAACAAGTGTACTTATGCCAAGATACACATTAAGTATATATACATTTTCTGATTATGTTTGCCGGACATGCTGTATCATTTTCAGGTCACACAATCATACTTTTAATTCTTTTCAGTCCTTTCAGAGACATTGTAGTTAAGCTGTGCGAGTGCATAGAAGCAACCCAGATTCAAAAAGTTAAAAGTTTCAGAAGCTTCAGTCTCAGTCAACAGAGTTTGTTGATCAATATACAGAAGTCCAATTAATTCAAATTACCTGGTCTGATCAATGGAGGTTAACTTGAAACCCTCTCTTTCTTTGTCACAGTATATTGTGAGTAAATTGCCAATACCTTAACCTGTCCTTACTTGAGTGAGTTCAGAGATTTGGAAGGCCTGCTAACTACAGCGTTTGTTCCAGAGGTGTATAAAAACCCAAAAGTAAGGTAAGCACAGGGAAATTTACTGCATTATTTGAGAGTTCCAGCTTTTCTATGCATCATTAATTTCAAAACAAAAAACAGATGGAGTGGTTTTGCGTGCTTGTCAAAGTCCATGCAGAATTTCCAAAGAGAGAATACAAATTATGCATTGTTTACTGTAAACTCCAGGTCGAAACATCAACGCAACTGTGCACAAGCCTATTCTTTGAATGTCTTCAATCCAGGAAATCGGGTCTAATTTCTCCCACAGGCTCTGGAGATGCTATTGATTTGTGTATCTCCAGAGTCCTAAACCAGTCTAAGTAGAGCAGAATACATCAAAGCACATTTACATCTCACTTCTTTGTTATCTCCTCATGCCGAGAAGTTCCTTTTTGAAGCACCACTTCATGCTGCACAGACGGACCCTGTGTCATTAGAGATTTACGAAAAGCTTCTGACCTATCCGTGCTTAAAGTATTTATATCTTAGATCACCACTGCATTTAGAAATATCACTATAGAGGTCAATCTAACCTGCTTTCCTATGTGGAAATCCTATTTGTGGATATAAGATCTTCTGTTCTACACATTTTGCTAGTGTGAAATCAAATACATCCATTCAGAGTGATTTCATGTGACTAATTCCCATATTATTCTTCAGAATAACTCATTAAATTGGTTGTAACAAACCTATTTTTATGATAGATGAGATAAAAACAATATGTATACACCAAACAAAGAAATTCCACAGACAACCCCCATCACCATCCCGAGCACGCAGCAGCATTATGGAGGTGGACGTCCCGTGAGAATACAACGAGACGCCATCCAATAAAGAGGATTATAGATTCCAGCCTGTGCACCCAAGTGTTTCCAATGAAATAACCACCTCCTGCAAAAGTCATTAAAATTTAAACCATCCTTTCTTAGGGATATCACCATACAGCACATATTACCAGCCGAATGAGTGGAAAACAATCTCTACCTTGAAGTGCATTAGGCTCACACTGGAGTGAAAAGTGCGCCTTACGCCGGAAGATTGTGTGTGTGGGTCAGTAGCGTAAGAGTGTGAATGTGTGTTTACTGTGGAGAGAGAGAGAAAGAGACAAAGAGAGGGAATTCTGGGTACACATTGCTGGGTACACATTTCAAATGGTGACTGTAAGCTGCCGTGAGAGGGAGTGGGATAATGTTACACATATTTTTGTAGGCTCTATTTTTGGCTGATATTCAATGGTTGATGAAACATTCATGGGGAAACACCATTGGCCAATGAGAGAAAATCTTTGTTTAAGCCCTTTGGGCCATTATATATGACGCCAGTCTTGGTTTCCCTGAAAATCACAGTAGTAGCATTGGGAACCTAGAACCATTTCTTGCTCAGTACAAGTACAATAGGGAACCTAAATTATTTTCATGACATTTGGTTCTTGAACATTTTTTGCAAATCTACACTACCATTCAAAAGTTTGGGGTCAGTAGATTTTTTTAAAAGAAATTAATACTTTTGTTCAGCAAGGATGCAATAAAGTGATCAAAAGTGACAGTAAAGACAATGTTACAAAAGATTTCTATTTCAAATCAATTCTGTTCTTTTGAACTTTATATTCATCAAAGAATCCTGAAAAAAACATATTATGGTTTCCACAAAAATATTTAGCAGCACGACTACTTTTCAACATTGATAATAATAAGAAATGATTCATCATATCAGCATATTAAAGTGATTTCTGAAGGATCATGTGACACTGAAGACTGGAGTAATCATGAAAATTCAGCTTTGCATCACAGAAATAAATAAATATTAAAATAATAATAAAAGACATTTTAAATTCTAATAATATTTCATAATGTTACTTTTTTATAAATGCAGTCTTCAAGATCATAAGACCCCAAACTTTTTAATGGTTTTTGACGGAACTGCCACGACTCGAAAACGACTAAACCGCTGTATTGTGCATGTCAGGCCAGTAGTTGGTGATGTCACTTTGTAAAGAAACACTATAGACTGAACACATATTATGAATGCGCATGATGTCACCGTTTTCACAAATATCATTTTCAAAAAGGCGCGATGCANATTTTTTGCAAATCTACACTACCATTCAAAAGTTTGGGGTCAGTAGATTTTTTTAAAAGAAATTAATACTTTTGTTCAGCAAGGATGCAATAAAGTGATCAAAAGTGACAGTAAAGACAATGTTACAAAAGATTTCTATTTCAAATCAATTCTGTTCTTTTGAACTTTATATTCATCAAAGAATCCTGAAAAAAACATATTATGGTTTCCACAAAAATATTTAGCAGCACGACTGCTTTTCAACATTGATAATAATAAGAAATGATTCATCATATCAGCATATTAAAGTGATTTCTGAAGGATCATGTGACACTGAAGACTGGAGTAATCAAGAAAATTCAGCTTTGCATCACAGAAATAAATAAATATTAAAATAATAATAAAAGACATTTTAAATTCTAATAATATTTCATAATGTTACTTTTTTGTATTTTTAATCAAATAAATGCAGTCTTCAAGATCATAAGACCCCAAACCTTTTAATGGTTTTTGACGGAACTGCCATGACTCGAAAACGACTAAACCGCTGTATTGTGCATGTCAGGCCAGTAGTTGCCGATTTCACTTTGTAAAGAAACTCTATAGACTGAACACAAATTATGAATGTGCATGATGTCACCGTTTTCACAAATATCATTTTCAAAAAGGCGCGATGCAAGTGTTTTTTGCTAGTTTCAGCCCGACACAGTTATCATTTTCACATCCAGCACCACGTTGTTTAAATAGCAAATGCACTCTGTCCATCTATTCGCCCATGGGTGTGCTGGTCTTAATCGAGGTGTGTTCAGGCGCATTGTTGGTGCATTGCTATTTTGAGGCAACTGAAAACGACTGCGCCATTGAACAACAAAAACCTTGTCTAAAGTCAATGGCACAGTATTTTTGTTGTTGTTATTGTTATTTAAAGGGCGCAGCAGCACACAAACGTGCCAAATATTAAAAATAAAAGGATTCCTCTCTGGAGAAACGTTCAGTCTTTCCACTTGCAAATTCCGGCATGTACGTAAATAGCGAATCCACCATGGTGCAGGCGCAACTGGCTTTTAAAGGGAATGGGAGATGAGACTCTGATTGGTTTATTGCACGTTACGCCCAAAACACACCCATGACTCATTAAGAGAATAGGTACAACCCTTTTGGACCATAGAGACCGAGCGCATTTAGGCCACGCCCACACCGGAGGGGAAAACAATCCAGCCATCTCCAATGACTTTGTATAGCGTGAAGCTGTCTCCTCGTCATTTCTGGCTTATAACAAAAAAACAGAACAATGTCTAAAAGCTGCAATGTGACATGGTGTACAGCAAACAAGCTAAAAAAAACAGAACTACGTTTTTATAAGCTGTCGACCCCAAAAAACTAATGTTTAAGGACACAAAAGTGGATACAGGCAGTGAGACAGAGCACAACGGGTCATATTACTAAAAGAACTACATTGGAGGGGAACGTAATCGGCGACAGGTTATGCTAAACAAACAAAGAAAAAAAAACATTCATTATTTTTAACCATGTCAAAGAATTATTTAAACTGTTGCCGAATACGTTCCCCTCTAATGTAGTTCTTATAGTAATATGACCAGTTGTGCTCTGTCTCACTGCCTGTATCCACTTTTGTGTCCACTTTGTTTGCTGTACACCACATAGCAGCCAGAAATGACAAAAAATTGCTTTTTTATAAGTCAGAAATGACAAAGAGGCAGCCTCACGCTATATATAAAGTCAATGGGGACTGTTGGATTGCGTGTCGCTCTGTCTCTATAGAGTGCCCCAGGGATGACGCGTTTTTGTAGGCCAACCCGGAAGTTAGCGGCGCACGGGTTCCCCCGGTTGAAAGCCTATGCATTTTTCCCATAGACTTTTGGAAAATCGCAGAAAACAAGCTCTGTGTTTAACAAAGGGTTATGACACTTACACGTTTTGTCTATCAAGATAATCTTTACAAGTTAACACAATATTTATAGATTTTGAAGACTAAATAAAGTCGTCAGATATAAAAGGCTAACAATAGGCTATAAACGGACTACAGCACGCCTTGGTCGCGTATCAACGTCACACCACCAAGCTTCCTCACACTTTATTTAGAAAACAACTTTATTTATAAACATGCTCGCTGATTATGATCTGTGCTTTTATGAATACTTATCCATTTTTTCATGAGAAATGCTGTCCAAATGTCCCGTTTTTAATGATCACGTCTAAAGTCCCCGCCAAAGGAAGTAGTCCATTTTAGCAACTTGTTAGCAACCGCCGATTTTAAGACACAGTAAAAGTTTAAAAATTACAAGCGGGATATAACTGGTGTGCTTTATGTCATAGATCAAAACGTGAAAGTATTTAGAGGCTTTGTTAACCACAGACCTTATTTCAGGCGATTTAGCAAAAACCCATTCAAAAAACCCATAGACTTGACGGCGTTGGAACCGGAAGTCCTAAAATGCTAACTCGCTTCCGGGTTTTGCCTACAAAAATGCGTCATCCCTGAGGCACTCTATTGTTTCCATCGTTAAACTAGCAAAAGTGGATTCGGACACGCCCTAAGTCAACACGATCACATGAGAACGCGTATCAATAGTACACGTGTGTAATCTCGTAGAATATATATGCCAAAATGAGTTTTGGCGTGCGTATGATACGCACTTTATGGTGTGTATATGACACGCTCTTGGGTAGGATGGGGGTTCGTGCGTATAATACGCCATAAAGTGCGTATCATATGCACGTTTGCATGCAAAACTCGTTTTGGCGTATACATTCCACGACATTGCACACTCGTATTATTGATACGCATTTTCATGTGATCGGGTTCCCTAAGTGCACCAGCGCCATGCACTTCAGACCATGCTGTTAGATTGTTAAAATAGGGCCTTTAGTCTTTGTATTTTTTTTTTTTAAAGTCTCATAAGAGCTATTTAGTCATGAGCACTATGGTCGCTCTCTGCATTTGCTGTGTGCAACCAGTGAAGACACTACAACAGAGAGCTGTGTTGTCTATTTATGGTCTTTTATTTTTTCAGAGAACCCATTCTTTCTCTCTCATCACATTCAATTCAGGCACTACTTGGCTGACAGTTTCTTTTGCAGTGCTGCTGTAGATTCAGTAGCAGCACCAGTAAACACTGTTACTTGCAGAGATGAATAAAGATGTTCAAGGATCGTTAATGAAACCAAATGAAAATCATTCTGTTTCAGTATTTCCTTTATTCCTAATCTGAGCACATTTTAATAAAAACTAGATATAGTTCCCATCTGTATGATCATAATGTGAAAAAAGTAAGTGTCACTTTAACAATGAGTTTTCATTCTGCATGAGGAATGCTTCAGGAGTGAAATAACAAAGGCAGTGAGGTCTGCACCTCAAGCCTAAACCCTCTGAACGCCTGAGATCTTCATTGCATTGGAAAACACACTCTGTAGTCCTCAGGTGCTGCAGCTGCTGCTCTTTCATGCTTGAGGGAAAACTGAGTGAGTGTGTCCAAATAGTTGGAGGAAGATTGGACAGCGAGGGAGGTTTGCTCATGTTTCATTTATGAAGCTCCAACATGTTCTTTGTTGGTGTTCCTACCTATGACCTTGTCATCAAAAATAAATAAATAAATAAAAAAGGACTGACCAGTCAGACCAATTAAGATTCAAGCCTTCCAAGGAGGCTTGTGCTTGTTGCTTAGCAACCTGTTCAATTCCCAGTCGAGAAGGTGTCAGATCCATGGCAGGTACATGTGTACATCAGCCTTTACGTGCTGATCTGTTCCATTCATTGATACTCTCCTAGCACTGATCTGACTAAATCAAAGGCGATTTAATTCATCCATCATGAAAATATCACACTTACTATTAATTAATCACAGGACATGCTATGTGACGGTAAAGTCAATGTGAATTGGTATTCTCAATCCATTTTACTGCAGCAATGTGACATCTTTTCATGTGAAATTAGAATTTCAAAAAGAGAAAAAGTAGGATGGGAATTAAGTGGATGGTGGAAAGTCCATTACAATCCAGAACCAAGCCAGAGCATATGTGAGTTTGCTAAAACAATAGTTGTGTTCTAAATGACATACTATTAACTACACACATATACTATGTACTATACTGTCTAGTGTATGAATTTTATGAGGCACTGGAGACTAAGGGAAGCTGCCACATAAGTGGTCATGATATGGATTTTTATTATTGTAATATGTTCCTTGAGGTTCACTTATAATGTTACTAATATATATATATATATATATATATATATAT
>RJVU01004028.1:581152-621782 GCA_003731715.1 Anabarilius grahami | reverse complement strand
AGGATCCTGTTTGTGGACTTCAGCTCTGCTTTTAACACCATCATCCCATCACTCCTCCAGCCCAAACTAACTCAGCTCTCCGTGCCCACCTCTGTCTGTCAGTGGATCACCAGCTTCCTGACAGACAGGCAGCAGCTAGTGAGGCTGGGAAAATTCTCATCCAGCACCCGCACCATCAGCACCGGCGCCCCTCAGGGCTGTGTCCTCTCCCCACTGCTCTTCTCCCTCTACACCAACGACTGCACCTCTAAAGACCCCTCTGTCAAGCTCCTGAAGTTTGCGGACGACACCACAGTCATCGGCCTCAGCCGGGACGGAGATGAGTCTGCTTACAGACTGGAGGTTGAACAGCTGGCTGTCTGGTGCAGTCTTAACAACCTGGAGCTCAACACGCTCAAGACAGTGGAGACGATCGTGGACTTCAGGAGAAACCCCCCTGCTCTCCCCCCACTCACCATCATAAACAGCACTGTGACTGCAGTGGAGTCATTCAGGTTCCTGGGCACCACCATCTCACAGGACCTGAAGTGGGACATTCACATTGACTCCACTGTGAAAAAGGCCCAGCAGAGGTTGTACTTCCTTCGCCAGCTGAGGAAGTTCAACCTGCCACAGGAGCTGCTGAAACAGTTCTACTCTGCCATCATTGAATCCATCCTCTGCACTTCAATTATAAAATTGAATGGTTCAGCTCAGCTACCAAATCTGACCTCAGAAGACTACAGAGGGTAGTCCGGTCTGCTGAGCGAATCATTAGCACAACCCTCCCCACTCTCCAAGAACTGTACTTATCCAGAGTGAGAAAAAGGGCAAAGAAGATCACTCTGGACCCCTCACATCCAGCACACTCCCTCTTTGAACTGTTGCCATCTGGTCGACGCTACAGAGCCCTGAGCACCAGAACGACCAGACACAGGAACAGTTTCTTCCCTCAGGCAATCCATCTCATGAACACTTGACAAACACGGAACACACCACACTATTACACATTATTTACTTAAAACACTTACTTATACTTCAAATTTGCACACATAACTGTACATACAATTGTCTATATTATATATTGTTTTTTGCTTTTTTTTTTTTTTCACTTTGTCTATCTTGTAAATTTGTATATTATTATTTTATTCTTTTTATTATGTGTCTTGTCTTGTCGCTGTCACTCTGTTGCACTGTGGAGCTTCTGTCACTAAAACAAATTCCTAGTATGTGTAAACATACCTGGCAATAAAGCTCTTTCTTCTTCTGATGATGATCTCAACCTATGGTTTTCAGTGTCTCTAAAATCAATATTTTGATTGCTGACAGCTTCGTCTCCAGATACACCATCAAGTGACAGTGACACTAATATTTGATTGCGTACATTACTTGCTCTGCAGTAAATTGCTGAGCCATTTCAAGTTTGCTGATGATACTTGTGTATTCTTTTGTTAGTAACACTTTATTTTGCAGTGTCCTTGTTACACATGTTGCATAGTTACTGTAGTAATAACTATAAATTATGCATTACATGTGACTGACCCTAAACCAAACCCTAATCCTAACCCTAAACCTATAGTAAGTATTTAAATGTATAATTACATTTATAAGTATTTATAAGTATTTGTAATACTGACACCTTAAAATAAAGTGTAACCCTTTTGTTTTATGCCTGCAGTAATGAGTGAAACCTCACATTATCATTGTGTATCAGACATCGCCACCTTGAGGAATAAAGGTGAATTGAACTTATTGAGTCATCAAAGATTCAATTATTGTTGCACAAAAAAATATACTTGCACTATTACATACCTCGGGTCACTAGTGACCCTATACACTTTTATTTAAAAAAATTAATTAAACAGACATTCTTTTATATTTTTTCTTGTTATATTGTTTATAAGGAATAGATTGGGGAATACTGAAAAGGTTGATGTCTAACTTAAATTATAGTGAATGACGTCCTGGATCGATAAAGGTATGCGTTTAAAGGATTAGTTTACTTCTAAATAACCAAAAATCCAAAGTTGTCTGCACACTGAAAGACATGCAATTAGACCAAATCAAGGGTCTATCACAAAAATTACTTTAATTAGACATCAACAAAGTGAAAAAATGTGCAAAAAAGTGACAAGTGTCTTAAAAACAGACCAAAGAGCAGATGTTTCAGCTCATGCTTTCTTCAGTGCTCATCATTTTCACTATATAATTTACTCACCCCCATTTCATCCAAGATGTTCATGTCTTTCTTTCTGCAGTCGAAAAGAAATTAAGGTTTCTAAAGAAAACATTCTAGGGTTTTTGTCTGTATAGTCGACTTCAGTGGGGTTCACTGGGTTGAAGGTCCAAATTGCAGTTTCAGTGCCGCTTCAAAGCATTCTACACAATCCCAGACGAGGAATAAGGGTCTTATCTAGTAAAACGATCGGTCATTTTCTAAAAAAAAATAATAATAATAATTAAATTCGTTTTAACCACAAATGCTCGCCTTGCACTAGCGCTCTTCTTCCTCTTCTTCTTGTAGAATTCCAGCAGTGTAGATGCTGCTAAGTGGATTACTGCCCTCCACAGGTCAAAGTTTGAACTAATTCTTATATACTTGCACTAGCATATTGTATATGACAATTTAGTTCAAACTTTGACCTGTGGAGGGCAGTAATACACTTAGCAGCATCGACTGAAGAAAGAAAGACATGAACATCTTAGATGACATGGGGGTCAGTAAATTATCATGAAATTTTAATTCAGAAGTGAACTAATCCTTTAAGGGTTCAAATGTAATTTATTCTTTGCTGAATTTTCAGCAGCCATTACCACAGCCTTCAGTGTCACATGATCCTCTAAGGGTGTTTTCACACCTATGGATGGTTGGTTTTGTTCCGAAACAGGGACTAAATTTGTTACAATGTTGCATTTTCTTCTTGATTCGGTTCGCTTTCACATGTCAACATTTCAAAGTGTACCAAAATGCGTTTAGGCAAGTCACATGCGAGTACAACTGTCCTCTTATTGGTCAGAGTTTTCTCTGCGTCATCCATCAAAATAATGATTGACAAGTTTGCTCCATGAGCTTATTGTGGCTTTATTTGTAACTGTCGAGACACACGCAAACATGTATGTAGCCGTCTTTCCCGCTGCTAAATTATATACTACATTCATATTAATGCTGCGGCAAATTCAAATGCGCCCTCTTTCTCTTTCTCTGTCTCTGGATTTCCCAGCACTGTCTAGTAGGCGACCTGTTGTCAGTGTGTCGAGAGAGACCATATGAATTTTATAATGAAGCAGAGTGGGAATTAAGGCTTCGTCGGGACAGCATTCTCGCACGGAGAAGTGCAATTACACAACAGAGGCCCTCGTTGGTTTTCAGCTATGGTAAATAATGTGCTCACTCACAGAATCAGACACTAACGCTTTTTATATCACATTTCCCGTTATGAATTATGATATCATTTGGTTCATTGGTCCATTAACTGGGTCGGATTGCTTTCACATCTCAAGCGAACCGCTCCAGAGCTCGTTTGAAAGTGTACCGAGACCACCTCTTCAAGGAGGTCTCGGTACGCTTGTTTGGTGCGCACCCGAGTGCGATTGCTGCTTTCACACCTGCCCAAGCGAACCGCACCAAAGGGGAAACGAACTCTAGTACGATTCAACCGAACTAAATGAGGCAGGTGTGAAAGCACCCTAATATGCTGACTTAGTGCTCAAGAAACATTTTTCATCATTATTTTTAATGTTGAAAACAGTTGCGCTGCTTAAGATTTTTTCCTGGAAACCGTGATACATTATTTCAGGATTGTATGATCAAGAAGAACGGCATTTATTTGAAATATAAATCTTTTGTAACATTATAAATGTCTTTACTGGCACTTTTGATCATTTTAATGCTTCCTTGCTGAATAAAATATTAATTTCTATAAAAATCTTACTGACCCCAAATTTTTGAACTGCAGTGTACACTTACTAAATGTAGATAAAGTGTATGAAATGGGAAAAAAATTATGCAACTTGCTTAACTCGAAGCATTTGCATTCACGTATGAGTATGTTTCGAGCCGGTGTGCGTGTGTCAGTGGTCCAGCGCTTCTTATATCTCCATTGTCTCCCCTCCCCCACCTTTACAAGCCTTTGTCCTTGAACAGGACAGAGACAGAGGAGATGAAAGCCATCTTTGAAAGGGTTTCATATCTTAGGACATCTGTGCAGTCATGCAGTGTCTGTCCACTGATCCGTCATAAAAGGCAAAAATCTAAATCATTTCAGGAAGTGAGAGACTTACAGCCATCATTTGAACATCGTCTTACTCTGTAACAATAATGTTTTCTAAGGGTAATGCAGGATACAGCAAACCTGTTCTTCTATTAATTCATTTAAATTCATCCAATGTGTTGGACTGAAACACTGTTTGTGGCCCCATAGTATTGGAATTGTTGTGTTTCTCACACCATACAGTATTACAGAATGGTGAATTCCTAATAAATAGCATATTAACATCCTGTTGATGAACCCTTAGAATGAACTCACTTTTTCACTTTGTTTTTTTCACTCAAACCAGATTATTTGAGTTGTGTTTCAAGCTCTAAAACCTGGAGTAAAACCAAGACCTAATGTAAAACAAGGCAATGGCACAATCTGATACTCTCCGCCTGAAGAGATACTATCTCATTCAATCTATGCATGTCCAATGATGTAGTGCAAGGTCAGGACAATAGCTGCCACAACATAAGCGTGGAGGACTTCGTATTGCAAATGAAGCTGAAGAAAAGGAACATGTCCTGTAACAACAAGCTAAATACACATTAAATACAATTTAGTGTGAATTCTGTCCAAACCTGCCCCCCAAAAAAAAAAAGATACTGTGAAGAACTTTTTTTGTCTACACAATGAAAGGCAATGGAGTCCAAAACAACTTTCGTTAAATGAAAAAAACAGCACTTACACATTTTTCAAAATGTCTTTTTGTGTGTCCCACATAAGATGGAAAATCATACAGTATTTTTTTCCTTCCCCTTGAATTCAGGAAATGGGTAACTGGTTTTATATTATTTCATATTCATATTTTTGAGTGGAAGGGTTTAAATTGTACAGAGCCCCTAAAGGGACATGGTGGTGGAAAAAAATTTTGGATGGGAGGAAAAAATATATGTCAATTCTTTTGCGTTCTCTGGCAAAAGTTTTGCTTTCCCAGAGAAACTTTATGTTCACTCACAAAAGCTTGGCATTCCCTCGCAAACTTTGTATTTGTTTTCACAAAAATTAAAAGGTTATGCAAGCGATTGCGAAACTTTTGTGAGAGAACGCATTGACATATAATTTTTCCTCCCATCTCATATTTTTTTCCACCACCATGTCCCTTCAGGGTACAGTTTTCATTGAATGCACCGTTATGTATTGTCTTGTTAAATACCAATAAAAAAAATTTGAAGTGTAAAGAAAGTAATAAGGGATTGGAACAACATTAGGGTGAGTAAATGATGACAGAATTTTCATTTTTGGTTGAACTATCCCTTTAAAGCCTACTATCCCTCATACGTGACATGAGGATCTGTGTACAGTGTGCGAGATGCAAATTTCGTCACCAGAAGAGTACGCGCGTCACCTGTGCATTGAATTTGTTTTGTACTAATCAGTTGATTCACAAGAGCTGCTTCTTTTAAAGCAGTTCAAATGTTGACATATCTTACTAAGATGTGATTATAGTTTATACTCTTTTTTATATACAGAAATGGACCATGGTGAACATATTCAGACAGTTTGTAAACCCTGTTTTGTTTTCAGACAGTTTAATACAGTCCCTAAGCAACAAGAATAATCCTCCGTAGGCTAGACCGTCCCATTTAACAACGCTCAGTCCAACCTTCACGGCCTTCAAAGGATGTAGCCTCTGAATTGGGACATAGCTAAGGTGGCAACACTGGTCCAAGCCGTTGGTTCACAGTCGAAAACGAAACTAAGAGACGGAACAACAACAACAAATACCGGAGACTGCAACAACAGATGCCCGCATTGACAAGCGTGTGTGTAAGGGGGTTATGAGATAGCCGCAACTTTACTTTAAAAGAATACAAAAACATTTTAACTTCTGGAGAAAAATAGCACATACACTGGACAAAGATGAAACTTTCTAGAGCGCATGTGTCAACGCATGTTTGAGCATTCTATCAAATGGAGTATACTTTGAAAGGCTACACGTTCGACTGTATGCATACACTTTTGGCTAAAGAGTTGTTAAGCTGTGCTTATTCTCTCCATATAACACAGAGAAATCAAATACGTTCATTAACCAAAAGAAAATTAAATATAATTCTGTCATGACTCTCGGAGTGTTTGGCATGGTGATGGATCTGATGTTGTTGATGTGTTTGGTCTTGGTGGAATAGATCTGCTAAACTGCTTCTGTTGGTTATTGCTGCTGCTGCTGTTGGTTATTGCTGCTTTTATTGCTGCTGCTGGTGTTATTGCTGCTGCTGCTGTTTGTGTTATTGCTGCTGCTGCTGTTATTGCTTCAGCTGTTGCTGCTGCTGAAGTTGGTTATTGCTGCTGCTGCTGCTGTTGGTTATTGCTGCTGCTGTTATTGCTTCTGCTGTTGCTGCTGTTGCTGTTGGTTATTGTTGTTGCTGCTGTTATTGCTACTGCTGCTGTTACTTTTATTGCTGCTGCTGCTGCTGTTAGTGTTATTGCTGCTGCTGGTTATGCTGCTGCTGTTGGTTATTGCTGCTGCTGTTGGTTATTGCTGTTGCTGCTGTTATTGCTACTGCTGCTGTTACTTTTATTGCTGCTGCTGTTAGTGATATCGCTGCTGCTGCTTCTGTTGGTTATTGCTGCTGCTGTTATTGCTGCTACTACTACTGCTGCTGTTGATTATTGCTTCTGCTGCTGCTGCTGCAGGGCAAATATGATAATTGCTACTGCCTAAGCATACACAACATGCTGCTGTGACCGAGTAAGACATGCTGCTGCTGTACAATATAACCTACGTGAATTACCTGTAGCAGATCTATACAGGTGGAGCTGGGGTGTAGGGTTTCTGAAAGCATGCTGCACTGCTACAGAAAATGCTGACCAAGTATTTGAAGGTTGAGCAGCGAGATCATTGGCTACCGATACAGCCGGAACCATCTGTGTTCAGTATTCCCCAACAAGAATGTAATGACAGAAAAGACCTAGCCTGCATTGATTTTACAGTACAATTCTTCCACAGTAAAAATACAGCATTACCTACAGCATGCTGAATTAAAAAAGAGAGACAACTCTAGAAATTTTTACAGTGAAAATAATGATGTCAAAAAAGTCTAAAAATCATTTTACCAATGTAGAAGCAGCAGGCCTGCTGACAGTTTTCCCCCTTTCACAGCCCTCTTGCAGTAAAGCATGCAGAATGGAAGGATTGAATAACCAAATGAGAGAGACACGCACAGCAAAAACCATTAACCCCCATTCCTGAAGGCTTCTGCATCACTGCCTGCTGCACTGTTCGCAGGCAGAGGTCTGTGTTTGCGCGGATGATAATCTCTCTCTGGCCACAGGCTGGTAATGGGGAGACAGACGGTCTGTTCCTTTTCCATAGCACCCCTGTCAGCAAGAGACTAAGCAAATGCACCTCTCAAGGCAAAGTAACATAGCTAAAGTCACGCAGCACTCTCTCCTGAAATAATAAAAAAAGATTCCAGTGCAGTCGCCAAAATCTTGACTTTCTAACTGACATGAAAACCCAAGAGAGATGGAGGAAAGAATAGTCCATTTTAACAGCCAGACCCTGCCGTTCAGAATGAAATAACACTGTAAAAGCCACCCATGGACAATTAACTTTAGCACTTAAAATGTGTAATTACAACAAAAGCTAGTTTACAGTCATTCACAGTTAATTATTGTAAACAGCCCTCTTTAAAAAGAAAAATATTTTCCCATTTCTCTTCATTGCCGTTTAATTAGTGTAGCTGTGGTTCTTTACTGGATTTAATTCAGAAACAAGATTTTACAAGGATGTCAAGTGGCAACTGGCAACCCAACATTAAAATTGTTTTATTGTGCAAAAGAAAACAAAAATGTCCTCAAAAAAAAATATGATTGATTGATTGATTGATTGGTTTCTAAATGTCTTTTACTTCCAATAGTTTTATAAATAATTCACATCACATAATTTCAATAATTTAAAAAATCAGCTGGATTGCACAATAGAATTAAGTATTCCAGAGAGCCATACAATAAGCCTATTTATTTCACTTTCATAACTAGTTAGTTAGTTCTTTAGTTGAATTTAATTATTTGCATTTAGCATTTCCCCCTGCTGTCTGCACTGTAAAAAAAATAAAAGATTTTTCGAAGTTGTAAATAAAAAAAAGATTATTAGAGTACATTTTACATAAAAAATACTATTTCATTCTTTCTGCTACAAAATTTCACTTTTATTTCAGTGTGTTACTTGCCATTTCTTTGTAATTATTAGTGAAATTTACTAGCAGTTTCTAATTAAAAGACAAATCATACAATTTTACTTTACAATAATGTTTCATTTGTTAACATTAGTTAACTAGTTAACATGAACTAAAAATTACCAACACTTCTACGTCATTTATTAATCTTAGTCAATCAACATTTACTAATACATTTTTTAAATCAAAAGCTGTATTTATTAACATTTTTTAATGCACTATGAACTAACATGAACACAATGAACAATTATATTTTTTACTAATATTGACAAAGATAAATAATTAAACATAATAAATATTTTGTTCATTGTTAGTTCATGTTAGCTAATACATTATGTAATGTTTACAATGAGACCTTATTGTAACATTTTTTTTCCGTCTGCAACCAGTAAACAACTAGTCTGCAACCCTTTTTTGGTTTGTGACCCACCAGTTTGACTCTTACTGAAGCGGCTCCTCATGTCCTGTACTAACCCAGCCATGTTTATTCAGAGATCTAAGAGGCAGCAAATTGCATTTCCAGCTCGCTTTATTCCATGGATCTCCATATAAATTAAATTATAACTTGATTTATTGCCAAGCCTTACTTCGGGGCTCACAGCCCCCCTCCAAAGAATAACGCAGCTTATTGTGGCAGAAAAGCCGTCCCAGAAAAACATCCTAACATCAAAGGAGGCTTTCATAACTGCTGCTTTGAGATGCAGTGAGATACAGTGGCTTCAGACGGCAAGTGTGACCAAAACCATTCGGACATGGCACATTGGGCCAATTACTGTCTCGTCAACGGCGGTCATTATCATGTGTTAAAGTACAGGGGGTCTAGATGAGAGAATTCTAATAACGGCTAGTATTGCTAAACCGAGGAGACAGCTGGTATGGGGGCCAGCTGAGGAAAAGCATGCCATGAGGAATGGCATCAACGTCACAGTGTCCTAAATCTGTTAGTGAAAGTGTGACATAAAATATGAGAGGAGAAAAGATTCAGCAGTTATACTTTAAACACAAAATTAGGATTTGGGATCAAAACTTAAGGTCAGGAATTGGATACTCATTATAAAATTAAAATTTTGATTCCTCTTATCGATTCCTTTGTGCACATTTTAATATGACTTTAAACCATTTAAGCGCAAGAAGATCCGCGCGCCGTTTCTGTGCTGCACACACATCCAAAACCTGCTCACAGAAAACGTGATTTTAATGTGACTTTAAACAATTCAAGCGCCAGAAGACTCACACACTGTTTTCTGTGCTGCACACACATTCAAAACGTGCGCACAGAAAGCCACCTCTCATACAGTGACAGTGTAGTTCTCGTCCAAGTCTTTTTGTACTTGAATGGACAAATACACACAAAAATATGTCAAAATATCCTTGTAAACACAGTTGGTCCAGTCTTAAGTGAACATAAACAGTTGAGAAAGAAAACGCATGTGTAACAGTAAAATGGATCCATGCAGCTCTTAAAGTGACAGCAGCCTAATATTACTGCTGCCACTTCTATAATAACATTAATCAAACGACAAAAGACAAAGAGAAAATTCACTCACTGTTCTTGACTGAATAACTTTTGTAACTATATTTGTAATGTAGCTATATTTTAATTATAAGATGCAGTGTTATTTTTTGATTACAGTTTACAGAACCTGAATAGGCTACCTGAAAATCTTAAAACACTGTTTAATCAATCATATTATATAACTGTGCTTTAGGGGGCCCATGGTGAAGGGCCCCCCCACCCCATGACCCAACCAAGGGGGGCCTGGATCCTCTAAAATCGCATTGGGCCCCGGCCCATACTTGTGACAGCCCGGCGTGTCTGTGTCCAGAATGTCTTTGCATCAACAGCCGAACTATTAAGAATATATCAGCAATGTGCAACACAGACACCTGGTGACTATAATTTTCCTCAGCTGATCTTTACAATCTCTGTATTGTTAAAGGGTTCGTGCTGTGCTACACATAATGGTGAATGAGAAAAGCGCTGGTAGAAGAATTATCTGCAAATGAGCCTAATTGGACTCACTTTTGATAGATGAAAAGAAAAAAAAAAGTTTGGGCAAAAAATACTGGCCAGCAGTGAGACCTTTCATTTTCACAGGTGATTCAACTATTTGAAAAACAGAGCCTGTGGAAAGTATTGGAGCACACTGAAATGCCAGTTCAATCATTGAGGGTAATTTAATTTGAGAGGGAAGATATCAGTAAGGCATTCTTTTATAGTATGACTACATTTGTAAACAATATGAATGTGAGAGGGATTTTCTAATGCTTTGTAATAGCTTTCAAATCTAAATTGTAGGATTGGCATAATGTTATTAAGTCATCACAAAGTGATGCTTTGCTTCATTTTCATGAATCTGCAATGAAGTTAATACAGATGGGAATGCTTATTTATAATTACCATATATTAAGTTCAGAGAAACATGTGCAACTACAAACAGAGGCACAAATACGGGGTTTGCAGATACAATCGTTATTTGAAGTACCAAGTTACTTTCAAAAGATGATTTTGATCGCTACCATAGACATCAGTGTCCATATCTGAACTATAAACTTTTATCCCAGTACTTATGTGATAATTTGAATATTTTTATCACAGAAATAATGATACTATGTGGTTGAAAAGAAGCTGTTTCATACCTACATGACAACTGTTTAGTCAGCGGCAGCGCTAGTGCAGATCTGAATGTTCAGGTGTCATTTTGTCAGGTTTATTAGACACAGGAGAATCGTTGTCATTTAGGAATATGTTGCGTGGGTGTTTCAATTGAGATCTTTTAACAACTAATCGTGCAGCTCTAATATGGACCCATGACCACTAAGTGTTTGCCTGATATCATACTCTAATTCCACAACCAGTGCATTTCAATCAGTGCATGTGTTTCTCTGTATACAGAGACTCTGAAAGAAAAGCAGCAGCAGTAAAAATGCTGTGACTATCATCAGAGGCTTTTATGAAGAGAGTTACTTACTGCATCATCCTTATGGGACACTTAAGAATCTCACTTAAGGATCTCCTTCTAGAGATCCATCTGAGACGTATTTTCTTCACCTTATGCATCAGTCAATTTTGGATTTATATTTTCTGCATTTTTATATTTATACCTATTCATACATATAGACCTCCTTCAGGCATGGATTTTAGGTCGTGGTCAGACTAAAAGCAACACATTTTTAAAATATATGGACTTCAAAATAAAATTCAGAGTCAAATATCTGCTTGTTGCACCCCTAACTAAAAGATTATTCATTACTCATGTATCATAAAAAAAATAGCTGGCTAAGCATTCATAAAGTCAGTATTAAATATCATTATTTCTTTTGTCTTCACAGCTCTTTTCCTGTAGGTCCAACTGCCAGCTCTGATTAAAGTGTGGATTTGGTTATTTTGCTTGGCCATCCATAAAGAACTAATTTGCTATCGTTTCAAAAACAGTTCTTGTTGAGGTACTTCACTGACAAAGAATGGAAAATAATGTTATAACAAACACGTTGTAAGTTCAGTGCCTCATGACAATGACAGCCCCTAAAGATTTCTAGAGCACTTTCCCCACTGTAACTATTAGGTCAACAGAAATTTACAGGTTGTACAATGGACTTTTGTTTATATTCTAATCTGAATCAAATCAAACCATTTCTAATCCTCTATTTCAACAGAAGTCTGGCTTCTTTGTAATATATTACATTCTGTAATACTACAGTTCAGAGGAAACAATTGCATTTAAGGCGATGTGTTTTTTAGAATATATGTATAATACAACTCTGCTTCCGTTCACAAGAGAAAACACAGACACAACAACTTTTAAAATACAATATTTAAAATAATTCCGCAAGATCAAATGGCGGAGAAATTTCATGCCTCCACGAAGTTCATGTCTGTTTCAAGTTTGGAGAACTTTGACACACAAATTCACATCATTGACCAATAGAACTTAACAAATTGGGCAGTGACCTTTAGCGGGGCTTCATTAAAAATACAACTAAACATTCACAATGAACGAGTCACAAGCTGAGCCAATCAAATTTGAGATACTTGTTGAGCTTTACGAATCAAATCAGTGATTCGGATCTCCTATCAAACGGCTAAACTGCTGAAATCACGTGACTTTGGCGCTCCGAGTCACTGATTCGATTCGTAAAGCTCAGAAGCAGTGTTTTGAAATCAGCCCATCACTATATTGCTGAAAAGTCGTTATTTTGTTTTTTTGGCGCACAAAAAGTTTTCTCGTCGCTTTTTAATATTAATATTGAACCACTGTACTCACATGAGTTTTAAATATGTTTTTAGAACCTTTATGGATCTTGAGAGAGGAAGTGTCATTGCTGTGAATGCAGGCCTCACTGAGCCATCGGATTTAATCAAAATATCTTAATTTGTGTTCGGAAGATGAATGAAGGCCTTACGGATGTAGAACGACATGAGTAATAAATTACATTATTTTCATTTTTGTGTGAACTAACCCTTTAAAGTCAGCTTGAAACGGAAGTTGCGATAGTCATTTCTCCTTTATTGTGACATATGTGAGTGAAACATCTACTCGAACAAGAAAAAATGTAGAGCGGGACTTGATTTTGTCCATCGGGAATTGATTGCTGTGATGTCATGTGAGTGACAGGTTGTCCCGCCCTTGCACCAGTAAACGTCATTAGAGAAGAGAAGAGAAGAGAAGAGTATATGAAGGGTATATGAATTTAAAAAATAATGACGTGCACGGATAAATCATTTATAATAAATACTGCAATATTCCATAAAAAATAAGAATTGTCCATTTTGATTTCATGTTTACTTTAAATGAATTTCTGCTTTGTTTTGTTTGTTTGTATAAGATTAGTGTCATAGCAAACGTACTTATAAACCAAGAATAGTGTCAATATTACAAAAGTTGATAATCAACGACGTGTGAAGTCGAACAGATGAGAGTAAATAACTTTGGTTCCTCAGAATGTGGACCGCGTCGCGTTCAGCCAGCGAACTCTCTCCATGGTGCTGAAGCGGTTGCCCAGGTGACATGATATCAAGGGCATCGGCGTTTCTACAGAGCAGCACAGAGCCGCTGAACCATCTGACGCTCACGAAACCCCCGTGATTAATAAGTGAAATACAAAAATTACACGACATTCAACACTTCTCAACAGAATTTAACCAACATATCTTGTCTTCAGCCTGTTTCAAAACATCGCAAAGCCGAAAAACTTATAGTTTGTGACCGTCTTTCGTTTTTTATCACGTGCACGAAATAAGGTCCTTCACTGAGTCTGTGTAGCTTTCTTTCCAGTGAACTCTGTATCCAAAACAAAACATTTGCGCGTTGAACTTTCAAAACTGATATAATATTCAACATACAACAGCTTATAATAATAATTCTGTCTCAACAAGTATTTCAACAAGTATAATATGTCTCAAGTGAAACGCGCGCAATTTAGAAAATATATAGAGAATGTAAACAAAATGTAGTAAACACACCGCTCGTAAATGTTATTGATGCTTCGATAGGGGGAAACATTGTGATGGAGCTCAGCTCTGTCTGATGAAATGAGAAGAATGGGAACTAGCAGACGCTATCAGGACTGGGACGAGCACAAGGAGCGAATACAGACAACAGCAACACTGAAGAAATGAAGAACGACTCTTACCGGTCTGAATCAAGCCTGCTCCGAGCCTCGGTGTGATTCGGCGTAATAATCCTGCAAAATAAACGTGAATGAAGCTGAATGGCGAAATGTTGCCCGTCGTTGCTCTTCAGTGCTGCTGCATCTGACGGCACAGCTGCTGTTTCCACGCGCTGAGAACGAGAGACTGAGGCGCGCGCGACACGGATCAGCGTGCACGAGTCCACAGCGAACTGCCTCCAATGAACGAGGACAGTTCGTGTGCATTTGAATAAAAAACGATATATATGCCTATTTTTTATGTCTAAACACTGGCAAAAAATCTAAAGTCACGACTGAGTCAGTTGTCTGACGTATTATGTCCCCGGTCTGGGGTCAGGAAAAATAATATAAAGTTCTTACACCAGATTTTTTTTCTTTTAATATTTTTTTTTTTTATACAACACCGCCATCAATAGTACTATAGTGTGAGTCAGATTATACTAATATCTTAACACGCATGACAATATTCACTACTGAAATTATTAACAGAATAATTTGGTGTTGTGAATTTTTATTTATCTATTTTTTTATGCTTGATGAAAGAAGATTTTAACAACCAAGATCAAAATTTGCTGTTCTTTGGATGCATTCAGAAACTTTTCAGGATTTAGTCTTGTGACTTAAAATGTATGCGATGCACGCAGAAGTTTGCTGTGATCTGTTTAGTGCTTGTGTATTAATTTTAAAGATGACAGATACAGTGTGAGTGATTTTGAACAGAGAGGTTATTGCATGTATTTCAGATCAGAGTCAGGGCACCATGGCTGATCAGGGTAAAATCATCTGGTAATTGTACTCCCTCTGTTGGCCACTGGACACACATCCGTATCTGCTGCTAAATGTTTCAGTTGGCCTATCAAATGATCAACTCGTCACTTACTATGACTCGTCATAAAACTACGAGGAAGTGATTGAATCATTATGTAAGGTAAAGCAAAAAAAAAAGTTTCCTGACATTTATTAGTTGGTAGTATGTATTTTCTTAGATCAGTTAGATGTTGACATCTGATCAAATCCACTATGCTGATGCCATGCAGATGAAAACATTTTCAGAATGACATCCGTGGGATGTGCTGAACAAACAAGTCCGATCCGTGGAGGCTCCACCTCGCAACTTACAGGACTTAAAGGATCTGCTGCTAAAATCTTGGTGTCAGATACCACAGCACACCTTCAGGGGTCTAGTAGAGTCCATGCCTCGACGGGTCAGGGCTGTTTTGGCAGCGAAAGGGGGACCAACACAATATTAGGAAGGTGGTCATAATGTTATGCCTGATCGGTGTAACTCAACAACATTAAACCTTTAATCTAAATGACCTTAACCTAAATTATATTATCCTGTCCCACTTTAACTTGATATGTTACAGTAAGTAGTTTCAAGTAAAGTGGGACATGTTTAAAAACTGTTTCCATGATAATGTTTATTAATCATCATACTATTATGAACTAAGATGAACCATGTCATGCAACAGTCTGGACTGGCTATTTCAATAATAGCCTAATGTAGATGCTTAGACATGAGGTTACATATAGGCTATGTGACTCATCTGATGGTTTCTGGACCATAGTGCTCATTTATGGATCAAAACCAGCTGGTCAGGCCGAACATTTCTACTATTATTGCCCAAGAGAAAAACGTAATGCATTTAGAATCAGAATCAGAATCAGAAAGAGCTTTATTGCCAGGTATGTTGTTTACACATACTAGGAATTTGTTTTAGTGACAGAAGCTCCACAGTGCAACAGAGTGACAGCGACAAGACAAGACACATAATAAAAGGAATAAAATAATAATATACGAATTTACAAGATAGACAAAGTGCAAAAAAAGCAAAAAACAATATATAATATAGACAATTGTATGTGCAGTTATGTGTGCAAATTTGAAGTATAAGTAAGTGTTTTAAGTAAATAATGTGTAATAGTGTTGTGTGTTCCATGTTTGTCAAGTGTTCATGAGATGGATTGCCTGAGGGAAGAAACTGTTCCTGTGTCTGGTCGTTCTGGTGCTCAGGGCTCTGTAGCGTCGACCAGATGGCAACAGTTCAAAGAGGGAGTGTGCTGGATGTGAGGGGTCCAGAGTGATCTTCTTTGCCCTTTTTCTCACTCTGGATAAGTACAGTTCTTGGAGAGTGGGGAGGGTTGTGCCAATGATTCGCTCAGCAGACCGGACTACCCTCTGTAGTCTTCTGAGGTCAGATTTGGTAGCTGAGCTGAACCAGACGGTAATCGAAGTGCAGAGGATGGATTCAATGATGGCAGAGAACTGTTTCAGCAGCTCCTGTGGCAGGTTGAACTTCCTCAGCTGGCGAAGGAAGTACAACCTCTGCTGGGCCTTTTTCACACATTTAACTGTATGTTGTCACTCTATATGGAAAGTTATGATGGTGGAAACGTCTCAGGTTACGTATGTAACCATAGTTCCCTGAGAACAGGGAACGAGACTCTGCGTTTGCCAAAAACGCTTTGGGGAACGTCACGTGACCCAGGTGTCTGAAAGCACTATCCAAAACTCCAATTCCTATTGGCCGGCGACAGCCTATGACGTCATACGGCGCGACCCGGAAGTATAAAGGAGCGCCTGGAGAGACAGTCTTCATCTATCGTCTTGAGGGACTGTTCTGCAGGCAGGCACCCCGAAGCATGGCAAGGAAACGCAGAGTCTCGTTCCCTGTTCTCAGGGAACTATGGTTACATACGTAACCTGAGACGTTCCCTTTCGAAGGGAACTCCACTCTGCGTTTGCCAAAAACGCTTTGGGGAACGATATACCCACGCCGCCATGCTCGAGGGGAGTGCCTGCCAGTAATTGGCTGAGACAAAGGCCTCAAAGCAGTTCTCAAACTGCCCAGCAAACTCCCCCTCGGGTCACACCAGGCTGTCAGTGACAGCATTCCCTTTGGCCAACAGCCCAAGCTTAACTTCCAAAGGCTTCTACCTTTCTCTTTTAACAAATAGAGCCTAAAGAAAATCGTTAAGGCGTCTGGAACCCATCTTTCAGTGAGAAAGTGGTCCCTTTAAGGGAATGTGGCCAAGGAACCAAAGGGAACCTCGGCCAGCCACTCTTGAGGGGAACGGGGTCACCCTCATTGCCACCAGGGAGGCCGACCTGGTCTTCTAGGGGAACAGACTTAGTCCAGGCCAACCCTGTCTGAATACAGAGCCTCCTAAACGCATTCTTCTTAGGAAGATAGTAGGTAAGAGTGACTGCAGAAAGGCAGAAACCAGCTCAAACCCACGCGTAGAGACGGGCATCCCGGAGAGCAGAACTCAGCAAAGCGCTATGAACCCTCATATCGAGGGGAGATAATCCACTCACCTAGGATCTACCCAGTGCTTAATTAGTGCACCGAGGAGGCTGTGCGCTGAACGCCCTGAACAGGGGAGCACAAACCAGCCTGGGGCTGATTCTTAGGACGGGGCCTGATCAAGGCCTAACCATCATGATCAACTTAGGGAGCTAAGCACTATTACGAACCCAACCCCAAGGGGGAAGCGCAGAGCTCACCTAACAGGTAGACTATGCCAAGAGCGCATACTCATGGAAACCCGAGAGNCATGCAACAGTCTGGACTGGCTATTTCAATAATAGCCTAATGTAGATGCTTAGACATGAGGTTACATATAGGCTATGTGACTCATCTGATGGTTTCTGGACCATAGTGCTCATTTATGGATCAAAACCAGCTGGTCAGGCCGAACATTTCTACTATTATTGCCCAAGAGAAAAATGTAATGCATTTAACTGTATGTTGTCACTCTATATGGAAAGTTATGATGGTGGAAACTTATAAGACTACTGATTTAAGTGTGTGAAAAGTGACATTTTCTATAAAGTAATAAAAAACCAATTTACACAACACATCTGCATTGGAAAATTGTATTATACCTATGCTACTTAAGGTTTTTTAATAAAACACTTATTATTCAATTCAGTGTTGTTTTTTTTAAAGTTATTATACCTGAAACTGGCCTGAATGTATTTCAGTATGGTTATATTGTTTTCACTTGTTACCTAAGAGCTACAGAAATGTAATGATATTGTAATTTTAGTTTGGAGGATATAATTCACAAAAGCAGGTGTTTGTAATTAACATCCACTGCTAGAGAAAACAAGCATTTGTGCCTCTGACTAGCATTGTTCTCCATAAATGACATTCCATTCAAATGGTGAAATGATGCAGGAATTTATCTGAAATATAGGAATAATAACTTCTCTAGATATTACCTGGGGTTTTCTCTTGGGATCAGTGCAGTACAGTACAACAAAATAACTCCTGACAATAATAATCACACAATTATAATCTCTGACAGGCTATCAGTGGAAACTTTGGAAACCTTTATAACTCAATGGAATGTATACTGAGAAAAACTAATAGCACAAAACCACTGATGGTTTACTAATGTTCAGCTGTCTTTTTTCACTTCCTGAAAGCCTTCAAGAAAATCTTAAATTGGGACACTATTGAGAGCTCTCTTATTTTTTTGCAACTGCTGGGGTTTATGCACTGTAAAAAAAATTTCATGATTTGTTATCATATAATTTTTTCTCTTATCAGATCAACTTAGATAATTAATGTAGTTCAGATAACATAATATTTTGAGTTTCTGTTGATTAAACCAATCGCCTTCATTGTATTAACTCAAATTTTTAATTTCAATGAACTCAAAATATTAAAGGGTTAGTTCACCTAAAAATACAATTTCTGTCATTAATTACTCACTCTCATGTCGTTCCACACTCGTAAGACCTTCGTTCATCTTCAGAACACAAATTAAGATATTTTTGATGAAATCCAATGAATGGCTCAGTGAGGCCTACATTGACAGAAAGATAATTAACACTTTCAGATGCCCAAAAAGACATATTTAAGACAGTTCATGTGGTTCAACCTTAAAGGATTAGTTCAATTTTTAAATAACATTTTTCGTATTCTTCAAAAAGCTTACGCTGTATGTCCTATGCCTTCCCTATTCTACTTACGGAAAAAATGGAACTGGCGCTGCGTTCGTTCTGTAAGTTGAATAGGGAAGGCGTAGGACATAAAGTGTAAGCTTTTTGAATGTATCTTAAATGACCTGGGGGTGAGTAAATTATCAGGAAAATTTTATTTGAAAGTAAACTACTCCTTTAATACTATAAAGCGACGAGAATACTTTTTGTGCGCCAAAAAAAACAAAATAGCAACTTGATTCAACACTATCTGGGTGATATCAAAACACTGGTTCATGAAGCTTCGAAGCTTTACGAATCTTTTGTTTCGAATCAGTGGTTTGGATCGCACATCAAACTGCCAAAGTCACGTGAACTATTGAAATTTCGAAACATGTAACAAAGCCTCATTTACTGAAATCACGTGACTTTTACTCTCCGAACCACTGATTCGAAACAAAAGATTCGTAAAGCTTCGAAGCTTCATGAAGCAGTGTGCTGAAATCATCCATCACTAGATATTGTTGTCCTTATTTTGTTTTTTTCATGCGCAAAAAGTATTCTCGTCGCTTCATAACATTAAGGTTGAACCACTGTAGTCACATGAACTGTTTTAAATATTTTAGTCTTTAGTAGCTTTCTGGGCAATGTAAGTGTTAATTGTCTTGCTGGCAATAGAGGCCTCACTGAGCCATCGGATTTTATCAAAAATATCTTAATTTGTGCTCCGAAGATGAACAAAGGTCTTACGAGTGTGGAACGACATGAGGGTGAGTAATTAATGACATCATTTTCATTTTTGGGTGAACTAACTCTTTAAGGCAACCTTACTTTTTAAAGTTAAACCAACAATTCTTTTTTACAGTGTGGTAATTGTTAGATAAAGGGACACTACAAAAGACTAACGCAATGGAAAGATAAATTGAGGGCAATTTTTTTTTAGCAATTACAACTGTTTAGTTTAAAACATTTTGATTAAAAAAAGGAAACAGTGAAGAACCACATGGAATATTTGCATATTTTTCACATCAGAAGTTCAAGCAAAGTTCATGGCTACATCCATCCAAACCAGTGAAAAGTGATTTATAATTCTCACAATTTTATATATAGCCTATATATTATCCCAATATTATATGATATTATCCCAATAGCATAGTAGGAATTACTCTTATGACCACAGTGCAAGGTTCATTGAAAATGTCAGTCCAGTCTCAGAACAAGACACTTTAATGGGGAAGTTTGTGAGGAAATCTGACAGTGTGCATGTCTGAAAAGCAGTCAATGGATAAAATAAAAACGCAAAAGATTGTAGCAACGAGCTGGAAATTCTGTGTCTGAGAAATGTCACATGCTATACCTTTGCTTGAGAAATAAATGTCTGTATGCGACGTGCTCGTCTGGTGAGGAGTTTCCACTGAGGGCGGCGCTACACTCTTTTCAGGAAGTGCTGGGACAGAGGAAATTTTATTTTCGTGGTAAATAAAAAAAGGTTCCTCGTTTGAAACTCTTATAATCAGGTGTGGTATGTTTGCACGTTCACATAACTTCTATCCCAGAGAAAGAGAAGCAAGCGTGTCTGCGTGTGATGATCCGAGCAGAGATGGCTGCAGTTACTCTTGTGGATGTCACACATGTCCGCTGTTCACAGTACGACATTTGTGTGAAAAAGCGCATCAGCAAGTTCTGTGCATTGACCGCGAATGGCTCACAGGAACCGGTCTTCATCATAGCGGATCCAGAGAGCTCCGTGGGGACGGACAGATTTCCAAGAAGCTCTATTCTGGAGATGTTTATCGGTTTCAGCAATTCCCCACAGGTTCTGTGCAAAAGCTCTCTTTCAGCCTCGTTATACTCATTCAAACAGGCTATAGACAAAGAGGACATAAGTAATGTGAAGATTATGACCTCGAGCCACGGGAGAGGAGTGTTTCAGGTCTACCAGGAGCTCCTCTTCACTTCTGCGTATAATTTTGAGTACACTATCATGTTTGACAATCTGTCCTGTGACTCCTGTTCCCTGAGTGACTGCACAGCCAACAGCACTGAGGCAGCTGATGCTAAACACGAGCTCGCCACGTTCCTACAGCACCTACCAGCGGTCAAAGGAGACATTACAGTTCTTAGATCTTCTTTAATTTCAGGTTGGTTGCGTTCGTCTTCCTGATCACATTATACGTGTATTTGACCTTTAAGGTTATATTTAAGTATGTACTATTCTTCATTAGGCTATATTATTTAATTTTTTATTGAACTAGTAATAAAGTAAAAATGTGAAAGTTATGTTCACTGTCTACAAAACAGGAACTATATGAATTTGAAGGCTAGCATAATTTAATTTGGAATGATGAATATAATAGTTAAAAAACTTCAGTTTATGATTTTTATGATCTTTAGAACTTTTGTTTTAAATGCTTAAATGCTTGAAATTAGTTTATTGCACAAATATAAATTGTCTACATATGAATTTATTATTTTTATTTACAAAACTTTAAATAAATAATTGTTATTTAAATGGTAAAAGTAAGATGTATTGTACCTTGTGATTTAAATCAATGAGATTTTATAACAGATTGTCACTATATCACTGTTGTCACTCTAAACTTGATATTTAAAACTCTAAAAATTATATTTAAATGCTTAGTTTTATGAGCAAATCAGTGTAGTTTTTATTTTGCTGGGCAAAACATATAATACAATGTAATAGCAATATAATGATAATTGAGAAATGAACAAATAAATGCACTTATATTTGATTGATACATTTAACATAATTCTATGTAAATCACAAAAAAATCTCTATGTATAATAAAGTAAAACTAAGTTGCTTCAGTGCAGTAAGTGTTCAAATATTCATAACAATATAAAAGGTAGTCTTACGTTTTATAAGATGGGGACATGAAGGGGGATATTTTTACAATTCCACTAAAAAGTATTTTTTTTCTTCCAGCTAAAGTATAAACTATCATTTAGAGGGCAGACGTAAAGTAGTAGATTGTGTACAACAGGTTTTCCAGCAACATTTTTTATAATGTTGATCATTTAGAGGCGATTATTAAACACACATTAAACACATATTATTAAATATGTTCCAGAAGGCTTTGTAGGATTAATGGATAATTTGTATATATTAGCAGTTTCTTTGTCTCTGCTTAGTCTGGACATTCACACAGCCAAGGCTTGCTGGCTGTATTTACTTCAATTTTCCTCTATTTCCTTCTCATTCAGACTGCTTTGGTCATGGCTTCACCACTCGTACTGGAGGTATCTCCTACATCAGCACCCTGAGCTCACTGAACCTCTTCTGCAACCCTCGGCGCAAAGACTCCAGAGCTGTGGTGGCCGAGAACATCCGCCGGCTTGGCCTGCGGGCTGGATTTCACCCTCATCAATTCAACCTCATAAAGGTACTTTACCTACAAAGAAAATATGAGGAAATCAACCTAAGAGGAAGCAGCATATCATAACTTTAAACACATGCCATTGCATTTCTAGCTTTTCCTGTTGCATTCTGCCAAAGAAGTTCTTTGAATACTGGCTCACACATTGATCTTTCACATTAAACATTTTGGTAACACTTTGGTACACATATCCACTATTAACTATGACTTTTGCCTCAATAAACTCTTAATTTACTACTTATTAATAGTTAGTAAGATAGTTTGAGTTTAGGTATGGGGTAGGATTAAGGGGTGTAGAGAATGGTCATGCAGAATAAAGCATTAATATGTGCTTTATAAGTACTAATAAACAGCCAATATGCAAGCTAATAAGCAACTAGTTAAAAGTGAGAATTGTTTCCCATAGTAAAGTGTTACCAACATTTTCTACGTAATGCTTCTATATACTGATTGCATGTGTCTTTGTTATTGACTTCAGTGCAATCATGCCAGTGATGTGTGGGTGATGGGCAAACCCGCCCCTGACAGTTACGACGGAATGGTGACCAATCAGGTTGGAGTTGTCATTGCAGCACCAGGGGCCGATTGCATGCCGCTGCTCTTCACTGACCCCGTGAAAAAGGTCACCGGAGTGGCACATGCAGGTTAGTCACATCACAATGCAAAAAAATCTTAATGCTCTTTCAAATAGACTTAAAAATATATCATTTCAATCATCAGTTCTTTTGATTTTAGAGTGAAATATGACCAAGACATTTTCTTGACAGGTTTAACTCACCCAAATACACTCAATTGTAATTTAATTGATAAATTATGGTTAGACCTGCATAACCTTATAGTGATCCACTTCAAGCTTCGCAGTGAGTTCTGTGGGAAGTATGTGATCATATAGTCTGAAACAAAAGGGAAGTCTAAAGGTGTGTTCCATTCGACCATATGTACCAGTTTGAATGACACTGTGAATGAGAGTGAATGAGAGAATAAGAGAATATCGAAGGACATTTATCCACCGGTCATTGTGCATCACTCCACTATTAAGTAGTTTGGATAAAATAAACACAGTGAAAATGAGTTGAGGCTCAAGCGGTTTAATTGAGTTTATTTAGTCCCAGGTGTGTTTTGTATGGAAGCTTGTTTCCTCCACTGAATAAAAAATAAAAAGATAATTGTCCATTTTTATCTCGCAATTCTGACTTTTTTCTCAGAATTAAACTCGAAATCCAAAGTTACAAAGTCACAATTACGAGACACAAAGTTGCAATTGTGATTTCTAAAGTCAGAATTTTGGGATATAAACTCAGAATTGCAAGTTACAAAGTCAGAATTGTGAGATATAAAGTTGCAATTGCGAGTTATAATGTCAGAATTATGAGATCTAAACTTGCAATTGCGAATTGTAATGTCAGAATTTCGGGATATAAACTCGCAATTGCGAGTTACAAAGTCACAATTGTGAGTTATAAAGTCAGAATTTTGTTTGGATATAAACTGGATATAAATTGCAAGTTACAATGTTAGAATTGTGAGATATAAAGTTGCAATCGCTAGTTAAAGTCCAAATTCTGGGATATAAACTCGTAATTGAGAGTTATAAAGTCAGAATTTCAGGATGTAAACTCATAATTGCAAGTTATAAAGTCAGAATTTCGGGATATAAACTCACAATTGCGAGTTATAAAGTCAGAATTTCGGGATATAAACTCACAATTGCGAGTTATAAAGTCAGAATTTCGGGATATAAACTCACAATTGCGAGTTAAAGTCAGAATTTCGGCATATTTACTCGGAATTGCAAGTTGCAAAGTCAGAATTTTGGGATGTAAACTCGTAGTCGTAATTGCGAGTTGCAAAGTCAGAATTAAGGGATATAAAGTCACAATGCTGAGAAATAAAGTCGCAATTGTGTGAGAAAATGTCAGAATTGTGAGGTTTCTTTTTTTTAGAAAAAAAAGAGTTTATATCTTCCAATTCTGACTTTATAACTCGCAATTGTGAGTTTATATCTCACAATTGCGCGAAAAATGTCAGAACATCTTTATTTTCTCAGAATTGTGACTTCATTTCAGAATTGCGAGTTTGTATCTCACAGTTCCGAAATGCGGGATATAAATTCGCAATTTTGAGAAAGTCAGAATTTCTCAAAATTGCAAATTTATATCCCGCATTTCAGAACTGTGAGATATAAACTCGCAATTCTGACTTTTGTCCTCACAATTGCGAGTTTATAGCCCGCATTTTAGGCTTTATAACTCGCAATTGCAAGAAAAAAATTAAGAAACAAGCTTCCATAGTTTTGTACGCAGTTGTTTGAGGGGTATAAAGTGCATGAGATGCGACAGGCCCCAATATACTTCAAGCGAAGTTGAAGAACAAAGTGATGTGACGTCGTTTCGAACAAAATTAGGCCAAAACCTACTTCGTTTGGAGTTCGTTTTGTAAGTTCTTTAATCTTTACACCTTGCCAAAGCGAACTTTCCGGAAAAGTTCGCTTCAACTGGTAAACACCTTTGTACTACCATTGGTCCGTGGCGATTACATAATAGGTAGGTGTGCGCAGAGACTCCGCCTACTTTCAAGTGGAAATCTTTTCATTCATTTCTCCTCATGAGTCCTATTATGTAAAGTGCTAGTGACGTGACTAGTGAGTGCTGAATTGCAGAGCTTGTGCAAACATATCCACATTGCTATGATCAGATTTCTTATGCTTTATTAAAAATGCTTGCTGTTTTGTCAATTTTGTTGTGTGTTTATTTTGTTATTTAAAGGAAAGCGCGTAACACATATTTACATTTTCATCTAAATGCCGCTGGGCGGTGTCAGATGTTCGATAACAGTATACCGCTGCTCACGTATTTCAAACTTCGCTTTACCCCTAAACGAAGAACAAAAAAGAACTTCGCCGTGAGTATATCGCAATTATCATGATTATGGTTAAATAAGATAACATATCTAACCAAACTGTGTTATTTTCATATTAGACATCAGAACAGACATTTCTCACTCAGTTTAGCACTTTCAAAAATCACAATTTACATGAATTAAATGAATAATTTTATATATAAACACACATGCTTTATACAGTACACACGTAAATGAAATGAAAGTACATTATTTACAGAAATATATTCTGTCATTATACCTCAAAATATAATAATATAATATACTATAATATAATATAATAATATAATAACCGCGACTCAAGTGTCGTCTGTGTGATGATGTAGGAGTCTGTACCAAATGAGTGTTTTTTTTGAACAACTGATATGTACATGTACACCTCACAGGGACCCTGTCAGTCAGAACGAAGCACATTCATTACTGACAGACATATTAATCAATTTGTTTTATCTGTAATTCAGTTGGCATTGAAGTATTCCATGAAGGGTAAATGTAATTGTGTTGCTTGCTGTGCTTACATGATCCTACTTCATGCTATTTCAGACTTATAAACATACAGTATGAACATTTTCTGTGTTTATACATAATATCTGAGCCAGAATAGTGTGACCGGCTATAGCATAATGTAACAATTGTTTATCTGGTATTTCTTGTGTGTGTGTCCCAGGCTGGAGGGGGACCCTCATGGGAATTGCCATGGCAACAGTGAAAGCCATGGTGTCAGAGTTTGGCAGCAGGCCTGCAGACATTGTGTGTGTGATCGGGCCTTCTGTTGGGCCATGCTGCTTTACTCTGGAGCAAGATTCAGCCAGAGAGTTTCAGGCCATACACCCAGACTGTGTTCGAAACATGGACTCATCTAGACCTTATGTCGACATCAGACTCGCAACCAGGTAAAGTTCAAAGGTCAACCAATGGAATCCTGGTTTGACTTCAACTGTACTCCAGAGACCTGTTTTATTGATCCTCTGTGTCACTCACGTAGGTCAAGTCATTCCCTGAAGTGACTCACAGTAATGAACACCTCTGAAATAAAGGTGATTTATGTAAAGGGTAATATATCTCTGTTAGAATATTAGCAGAAACAAAGACTGATGATTTCCCAGAGGAAAGTTAAACACTATCTGTTGATTGTCATGTGGAACGAAACGATACCCAATCAGAAAGCGAGCTGATGGAAGGCGGAAGCATAACATGACTTCTTCCAAAACCTTTTTTTTTTTTCTCAGCAAATTTTCTGTAAAAAGCCGTTCCAAACATTATTTTTGCCATTTCTTCTTGACCATCATTCGCCATGTTTGTTTACTCTAAAGTTTGACCGTTAGAGATTTTCCAAGGTTTCCCATGTTTCACAGTCAGGAATCTGGTACTGTAGGAGCTTTGATGTTCCCTTAACAGAAGTTCTGAAGCAGGAAACATAAATCACATGTGCCAACTCACTACACAATGACAAGCAATAAATGTTTTTTAAAATACAAAACATTATTTAGTTAAATTTCAGCATAAACATTCATAGCTATACAGGTAATGGACGTATAGCTAGCATTTATAATTTATTTTTGGATTAAATGTTGCACTTATATGTAACAAGCTAAGAATTTATCATAATGTACTTTAAATAACATTTAAAAAATGTCCTTACTAGTGCCTGGATTCGTGTACACGATATAATGATTCGCTGAAGCTAGAGAGCCGATTGAGACGCACCCCTGGTCACATTGCGACAATCCACACACTATAGGAACAAAACCGTTAAATACAGTATCTCACAGAAGTGAGTACACCCCTCACATTTTTGTAAATATTTTATTATATCTTTTCATGTGACAACACTGAAGAAATTACACTTTGCTACAATGTAAAGTAGTTAGTGTACAGCTTGTATAACAGTGTAAATTTGCCATCCCCTCAGAATAACTGAACACACAGCCATTAATGTCTAAACCACTGGCCACAAAAGTGAGTACACCCCTAAGTGAAAATGTCCAAATTGGGCCCAATTAGCCATTTTCTCTCCTCTGTGTCATGTGACTTGTTAGTGTTACAAGGTCTCAGGTGTGAATGGGGAGCAGGTGTGTTAAATTTGGTGTTATCGCTCTCTCTCTCATACTGGTCACTGGAAGTTCAACATGGCACCTCATGGCAAAGAACTCTGAGGATCTGAAAAAAAGAATTGTTGCTCTACATAAAGATGGCTATAAGAAGATTGCCAAGACCCTGAAACTGAGCTGCAGCATGGTGGCCAAGACCATACAGCGGTTTAACAGGACAGGTTCCACTCAGAACAGGCCTCGCCATGATCGCCCAAAGAAGTCGAGTGCACATGCTCAGCGTCACATCTAGAGGTTGTGTTTGGGAAATAGACGTATGAGTGCTGCCAGCATTGCTGCAGAGGTTGAAGGGGTGAGGGGTCAGCCTGTCAGTGCTCAGACCATACGCCGCACACTGGCTGTCATCACAGAAGGAAGCCTCTTCTAAAGATGATGCACAAGAAAGCCTGCAAACAGTTTGCTGAAGACAAGCAGAAAAAGGACATGGATTACTGGAACCATGTCTTGTGGTCTGATGAGACCAAGATAAACTTATGTGGTTCAGATGGTGTCAAGCGTGTGTGGCGGCAACCAGGTGAGGAGTACAAAGACAAGTGTGTCTTGCCAACAGTCAAGCATGGTGGTGGGAGTGTCATGGTCTGGGGCTGCATGAGTGCTGCCAGTACTGGCGAGCTACAGTTCATTGAGGGAACCATGAATGAGCAGAGCATGATCCCCTCCCTTCGGAGAATGGGCCGCAGGGCAGTATTCCAACATGATAACGACCCTAAACACAACTCCAAGACGACCACTGGCTTGCTAAAGAAGCTGAGGGTAAAGGTGATGGACTGGCCAAGCAT
Source organism: Anabarilius grahami (assembly GCA_003731715.1). NCBI lineage: Eukaryota > Metazoa > Chordata > Actinopteri > Cypriniformes > Xenocyprididae > Anabarilius > Anabarilius grahami. The sequence continues at coordinate 593,598 of RJVU01004028.1, read as the reverse complement.
GTCTCCAGACCTAAACCCTATTGAGCATCTGTGGGGCATCCTCAAACGGAAGGTGGAGGAGCGCAAGGTCTCTAACATCCATCAGCTCCGTGATGTCGTCATGGAGGAGTGGAAGAGGACTCCAGTGGCAACCTGTGAAGCTCTGGTGAACTTCATGCCCAAGAGGGTTAAGGCAATGCTGGAAAATAATGGTGACCACACAAAATATTGACACTTTGGGCCCAATTTGGATATTTTCACTTAGGGTTGTACTCACTTTTGTGGCCAGCGGTTTAGACATTAATGGCTGTGTGTTCAGTTATTTTGAGGGGATGGCAAATTTACACTGTTATACAAGCTGTACAGTCACTACTTTACATTGTAGCAAAGTGTCATTTCTTCAGTGTTGTCACATGAAAAGATATAATAAAATATTTACAAAAATGTGAGGGGTGTACTCACTTCTGTGAGTATCCATCATCAACACCATCATGTTTGAGGTCTCTCACATTTTGAAAATCTGATAAGATTTTAAAAATCTTTTAGTGTGGGCCAGCCTTAATTCTAATGATGGACTTTTGATTGATTTGATCTCTTAACATACTCTGAAGTGTAATCTTCACTCCTTCTAGATTTCACAGGGTTTTTATAGTTTTAAGCCAAAACTTTTTTTTTTTCCGTTATTTAAAATAAAATAAATAAATAAAAAATATCAAACTTAAACTAATTTTATTTCAGCTATTTCAACATTTCTCGTCTTAATTTATTGTAACTTGATGAATAACTAAAACTGAAATAAAAATGACTAAAATCTATATAGGCATAACTATTGAAAATGACAAAAATACACACCAAAATTACTAAAACTTGAACTAAAATTATCATGAAAATGGAAAATATTAAAATAACATCTGATTCAAAATATTAATAAAAACCTATAATAGTGTCTCAATATTACTAAAATAACACTGTGTTAAGGTTGTTTTAACTAAATAAAGCACTTTGAGTAGCTTGCACTACATAAAATTAAGCTTATTATTATAATTTTTAAAAACGTATTATTAAAACAAAACTTATTATTGTTTTTTTTAAGCCTTGCTATAAACTGCAACATGTCAACCAACCAATCATGCTTTGTCTTTTAGAATCCTGCTGGAGAGAGGTGGGATTAAACCTGAACACATCGAGGACATCAGGATCCCAAACCAGTCTGATTCCACACTGTGCACCTCCTGCCTTCCTGAATTATTCTTCTCCCATGTAAGAGATGGACTCGACTTTGGGACACAAATTGGCTTTGTGTGGATCAAATAATCCTGCATTCACTGAGCTCTGATTGAATGTGCAGAAACATTACATCTACATGTATTCATTTAAGAAATGCATCTAAAAGCCAGTATATACGTAAATCTACTAATATAATAAATTAATTTGTATGGGATTACCACCACTTGTGTCAAACTCAAATATGCTATGAACACTTTCATTTGGTATGTTCACAAATGAGCATGATTTATTTTTCCAACATCAAGATTAAGACTAAAAATGTGAATATTTTAATAAGAGAAAGTGCTTTTTAGATGCTTGTCACCAAGTTTTTCCACAACTTTTAGTCATTAGTTCATTTGAAGTCCTGTAGTGTGACAAATGGATTTTTAAAAATACAAATATTAATAAATACATATTGACTTATTTTATGTTTTATAAATGTTGGTAATCTCTCTTGCTATAATATGGATGAGTCAGGACTGAAGAAGTAGCTTCACATAAACACTACGAACCTAGTTAATAGTTGGAGGTCAAATTTTCCTTTTTAAAAAAATCCTTGAAGGCTTACTTCCTGTTCCTGTCCTGATTGGCAAGAGATTTTGTCACTCAGGACTCGATATTTGTTGACACAGTTTTATAGAATTTAAATAAATTAATTAATAATCTGTCATTTTATAACCCCATTATATAATTCAATATACATATATATTTAAATAGTATTTCTATCCATATTGTTAATTTTGAAACTAAGGGATAGCTGTACATCACAGGACAATTCCCACAGTTTATTTGCTAATTGCTGAATTGTTAAAATATATTATAATAAATAATTGTATGTATTGGACAGAAAGATTCTAAAAATATAATGGGGGAAATTAAATGAAAAATTGCATTTTTCTATAAGTACAGTAAATTACATGTCATGTCAACAACCCATTATTAAAAGCAACCTTTCTAAAATACATAATTCAGGAACTGTCTGTTGATGTCCGTCAATATGAGTGTGATTTGTGTTTTGTAAATAAGACGTTTTTTATTGCACAATTTATTATTTTAATGAACTATTTTGAGAGGTTAAAATAGACTGTACACTAGAGGGAGCTAATCGTTTTTTTTCTTTCATCTTAGCGTGACCACCATTACACGTTATGAATGATCAGTAAAATTAATTTAGTTATTAAATGTTTTGCTGTAATATTGCTCATATCACAGAGAAAACAGCTGCTTCTTATCATTATGCCAAACGTTAAGCTTGAAACAGTCCTAGTGGGATAACATAGCCTATATTTGTATTGTATTATGTACAATAAAATTAATTGTAAAATATGTGTAAACTCGCTTATTTAGCGTTATTATGTGTACATGTCTCTAAATTCGTTTAACTTCACATCCGTTCTGTATTTGTTCAGTAGAGGCGACACTAGAGGGCGCTCGCGTCACTGCTGCTACTGTACGCTGCGCGCGCCCTTGTTTATTATTCGAGAGACGCTGATTGTTGGCTGCTGACCAAGATCCCTTCAGCAGCATCACAGGCAGCTTTGGTCTCCAACAACACTTTTGCAATGTCACAAAAACATCTCAGCTATTCCTTATCGCGTGCTGTTGAAATGACAGCACCATTTTACTATCAAGTCATAAAGGAGGGCAATAGATGTGACGTTGTGTTTTGACCAGCACTGCAGAAAAGACGCTTGTCAGCCCTATTGTCTGCACAAGCAGCAGCGTGCAAGTGAATGTTTTCCGTGTTGACTGTGGTAAACCAAACTATTGACAAAACCTCAATAACACCTCTGCTGACCTACTAAGGGTTCAAACATAGCCAACACATGCAACCCTTAATCACCATAGGCTACTATACCATAGGCCTAGCCTAGCGTTTGGTTCTGGTTCTGCTTTAGTATCCAGATTTTAGACTGGATGTAATGTGGTTATCCCAACAATATGGGAAATTATTAACATGACAGAGCTAGGCTAAATTGGAAAATGTAGCCTACATTTGACACATTTTGCGTGAAAATGCCATTTGTCACGTCATCTGTAGAGAAGTAGTTCCAGTTGTGGGTAGCGTGAAGCTGCAAGTTTGTTGTCACAACCAACTTGAAAAATTAACCATGGGCCATTCAAAACGGCAAACCTCCGGGAATCACCAGTTGTAAAAACAAAGAAGCCGTTATTTATTTATCCATAGGCTCTTATAAGATGTCCTGTATCCTGTATGTGTACATTGGTGCCTCGATTTATCCGCGCAGAGAAGCTAGCCGAAGCGCAACTAAAACAAATGATTAAAGTTACATAGTGTAGCTTTAAATTCATAAACAACAATGGCATTATTGTTTCTCAGCCATAAAAACAAACACTGGGGCAAATATTGTATGAATATATTTCACTATAAGTGAATTTGAGTTAATATTGTAGTGATTAAATGCATATCCTTTGACGTCAATAACAACGGATATGGAAAAAATGTTTTCTAATTTTAAAAATCTATAGCATTTTATTTGTTACTTTAGCTATATGCACAGTTATACATTTACTGTTATTATTTGCATTTTCCCTGCCCTTCATGACCCTATTTACTCACAATACTCACTACCTTCTTTGTGCCTTCAGCTGGCATTAGAGGTTAACAGAGCAGGTCAAGTATTTATGTGAACCATGAATTTGCAGCATCTTTTATTTAACTGGGTCTCGTATTTAAATATAGATTTACATGCTGTACAAATACTTTCCTGTGAGGTCAAACCTCAGATTAATAAAGTGCTTTTATGTGGGTCATGCAAAAAAAAAAAGGATGGTAATTTCTATGCAGCAACAGATGGGGAATTTCTGGATGGGGTTGTGATGAGGCCATGATTTCCTGAGAATAACTTTTCTTCATTTCAGATCGTACAAAAACAATCATTTTATGATGTTTTAGAGTACATATTGTCTAGAGTGTACTAAAGCCAGAGACACATTATCATTACACATACATTCACAGAATATTGTGGTTTTATTGCACTTTAGACCATGATGATTGCAGAACCACAGTTTGTTCTGTTCCACAGAATGACCGGCAGAGTTTTACTGATTTATGACTTCCGATCACACCTCAGTTTTCCTGTAACTTATTAAAGTACTCGACTCGCATATCCTTTGTGCTCGAGGAAACACTTCCAAAGAAACTGCGTGTGCAGACTTGTAAACAAAATAAAAGCAAGTTGAATCGCATTTAGGAAACGGGATATAGACGTGGTAGATGGTTGCCAAGTCCAGTGGTATTACAGAACTCATCTGTGAACCAGATGCACAAGTCTTGGCCTGGGCAGTTCCTGTGCCATAGTTTGTTTTATTAACCTGAATTCCAACTTACTCTACATTTACAATGAGCAAACACAACACCATCAGCCAGTCTTACAGGAAATCACGTGATCTGACCATAAAGATGTAGATATAAGGAGGTTTTTGATCGGCTAATGGGTGTGCTTACGGTAAAGATGATAACAATTCATTTTCTTCATAGGGGAATTGATTTTTAAAGCTAACTTATATACCTTTAATGACTGACCTACTGTGAGGTTAATCAATGGTATATGCTTTTGTTGAGGACATCAGCCTGCATTTTATTTCAAAATATTTGTTTAACATCGGAATTCCTGGTGGTTATTTAAACCATACAGACCTCACCAATCAGAAAATTATGACAAGCAAATAGCACCAAAAGAGCCGCCCACTCCCATGAAGCACTGTGAATGAGTCAGTCTCTCCTCACTCACAAAATACATACACTCACCGGCCGCTTTATTAGGTACACCTTGCTAGTACCGGGTTGGATTCACTTTTTCTGAGTATTTTCTGTAAACCTTAGAGATGGTTGTGCATGAAAATCCCAGTAGATCAGCAGTTTCTGAAATACTCAGACCAGCCCGTCTGGCACCAACAACAATGGTATGTTAAAAGTCACTTAAATCACCTGTCTTCCCCATTCTGATGCTCAATTTGAACTTCAGCGGATCGTCTTGACCATATATATATAAATATATATTTATATACACTATATTGCCAAAAGTATTGGGACACCCCTCCAAATCATTGAATTCAGGTGTTTCAATCACTTCCATGGCCACAGGTGTATAAAATCGAGCACCTAGGCATGCAGACTGCTTCTACAAACATTTGTGAAAGAATGGGTTGCTCTCAGGAGCTCAGTGAATTCAGGCATGGTACTGTGATAGGCTGACACCTGAGCAATAAGTCCATTTGTGAAATTTTCTCACTACTAAATATTCCACGGTCAACTGTTAGTGGTATCATAAAAAAGTGGACGCATTTGGGAACAACAGCAACTCAGCCATGAAATGGTAGGCCACGTGAAATCACAGAGCGGGGTCAGCGCATTCTGAGGTGCACAGTGTGCAGAAGTCGGCAAACTTTCTGCAGAGTCAATAGTTACAGACCTCCAAACTTCATGTGGCCTTCAGATTAGCTCAAGAACAGTGCGTAGAGAGCTTCATGGAACGGGTTTCCATGGCCGAGCAGCTGCATCCAAGCCTTACATCACCAAGTGCAATGCAAAGCGTCAGATGCAGTGGTGTAAAGCACGCCGCCACTGGACTCTAGAGCAGTGGAGACGTGTTCTCTGGAGTGACGAATCACGCTTCTCTGTCTGCCAATCCGATGGACGAGTCTGGGTTTGGTGGTACTTGCCTGACTGCATTGTGCCAAGTGTAAAATTTGGTGGAGGGGGGATTATGGTGGGGGGTTGTTTTTCAGGGGTTGGGCTTGACCCCTTAGTTCCAGTGAAAGGAACTCTTAATGCTTCAGCATACCAAGACATTTTGGACAGTTTCATGCTCCCAACTTTGTGGGAACAGTTTGGGGATGGCCCCTTCCTGTTCCAACATGACTGCGCACCAGTGCACAAAGCAAGGTCCATAAAGACATGGATGAGCGAGTTTGGTGTGGAGGAACTTGACTGGCCTACACAGAGTCCTGACCCCAACACCTTTGGGATGAATTAGAGCGGAGATTGCGAGCCAACATCACTGCCTGACCTCACTAATGCATTTCTAGAAGAATGGTCAAAAATTCCCATAAACATACTCCTAAACCTTGTGGAAAGCCTTTCTGGAAGAGTTGAAGCTGTTATAGCTGCAAAGGGTGAGCAAACTCCATATCAATCCCTACAGATTAAGAATGAGATGTTATTAAAGTTCATGTGCATGTAAAGGCAAACGTCCCAAAAATTTTGACAATATAGTGTATCTGTACAGTCATGTGAAAATGTTAGGACACCCTATTGAATTCCATAGTTTTCCATATCAGGACATAATAAAAAATCATCTGGTCCTTGGCAGGTCTTAAAACTTGGAAAATAAAACCTCAGATGAACAACAACAAATTACATATTGCACTGTATCATTATTTATTTAGCATAAATAAAGCCAAAATGGAAAAGCCATGGTTGACAAACTTAAGGACATCCTATGATTCAGTTGCTTATAGATCTACTTTTAGCAGCAATAACTTGAAGTAATCATTTTCTGTATGACATTATCAGTCTCTCACATCATTGGTGGAGTTTTGGTCCATTCTTCTTTACAAAGTTGCTCTAGTTTATTGAGGTTTGTGGGCATTTGTCTATGCACAGCTCTTGCCATAGCTTTTTTTTATTATTATTTTCAGTCGCGGTGAAGTCTGGACTTGACTGGGCCAGTGCAACACCTTGATTCTTTTCTTTTCAGCCATTCTATTGTAGATTTGCTGGTGTTCTTGGGATCATTGTCCTGTTACATGACTCTATTTTGCCAAGCTTTAGCTGTCGGACGGATGGCCTCACATTTGACTCTAGAATACTTTGGTATACAGAGGAGTTCATAGTCAACTCAATGACTATGAGATGCCCAGGGCCTTTGGCTACAAAACAAGCCCAAAATCATCAACCCTCCACCAGCATGCTTGACTTTTGCTATGAGGTGTTTGTTCTGATATGCTGTTTTTAGTTTTCACCAAACTTGGCACTGTTCATTATGTGGCAAAACATTTCCACTTTGGTCTCATCTGTCCAAAGGACATTATTCCAGAAGTCTTGTGGTTTGTTCAGATGCAAACCTAAGCCATGCTGCCATGTTCCTTTTAGAGAGAAGAGACTTTCTCCTGGCAAACCTTACAAACATTCCATACTTTTCCCATCTTTTTCTAATTGTACTCTCTTGAACTTTATCATTTAACATGTTAACTGAGGCCTGTAGAGTCTGAGGTGTAGTTCTTGGGTTCTCTGCAATTTCTCTGAGCATTGCAAGCTCTGATCTTGGGGTGATATTGCTGGGACGTTCACTCATCGGAAGACTGGTGTCTGTTTTGAATGTTTTCCACTTGTGAATAATCTGTAGAATGATGGACTTCAAATTGTTTGGAAATAGCCGTATAACTCTTCCCAGATTGATGGCAGCACCAATTGCTTCTCTGAGATCATTGCTGATGTCTTTCCTCCTTGGCATTGTGTTAACACACACCTGAAGGCTCCAGACCAGCAAACTGCCAAAACTTCAGCTTTTATAAAGGTGATCAATTAATCAAAGGCATTTGATTAGCAGTGCCTGACCATTACTTACCCTCTTAATTCCTATGTTAACAGTAAGGGTGTCCTTAGTTTGTCACACAAGGGTTTTCAATTTTGGCCTAGTTTTTGTTAAATAATGAAACGGTGTGATATGTCATGTGTTGTTGTTCATCTAAGGTTTTTATTTTCCAAGTTTTAAGACCTGCCAAGGACCAGATGATTTTTTTTATGATGTCCTGATATGGAAAACAGGCCTTTAGTCACAGATTCAGTTTAGTCAGACAACAGCATTTTGAACTAATCCAAAGCTTTAAATGCATATGTCGGTGATGACCGTGTGCCCGGCCCATTTGATTTGCTTCAAAGAGGGAAAGAGGCTAAAAGAGCTTCCAAAATACAGATATGCAGACCTTTTGTTATGGAAAAAACAGCACGTCCTCACACCAGCATCCATGTCTGCACGTAGCCCTGTCATGCAGCAGTTATTTACAATAGTGATTTACTGGAAACAGGCTTCCTGACCTTTCTAAATATTCTGAGACAGGATGTATGCGAGATATCAGACATTCTTTCAGTTCATGTCTATATCATTCATTATATATATATATACATATACATATACACACACACAGTATAGGCCTATATAATACAACATTTTGTCGTTTACAATGGCAGCATTTAAAAAATATCTGAAACAATTTTTTAAGGAAAAACCCCCACAGATTTGTATGTGGTCTCAGTCTTCTGGACGCCATGGTATAATGGATCAGAGCTGAGATTAAGTCTTTCCTAAGTTAGATTTCGAGCTGAGTCTGCTTATGTAACTGTGCCGATGACCCTTTCCACCCCCATCATCCACTTTTTTTGCATTCCGTATAAACATTAGTGTTTATATCAGCTATCGGCTGAAGCAGGACCCACTACATAAAAACATATCCTGTCTATGTACACAGAACATGTTTAACTTTAAAAGCACCATAAACATTATAGATCCATTTCAGATAATTTCATAATGAGCCTGAATCCACATATATTCAAACCCACTGAAATCTTGTTTTATTAAAGAAATGCTAATATCTCAATATTATCTGCCGCTTGAGGCAATAGCTTTTTCATGCTTCATGAGCCATGCAACCCCCACCCCTCCCCCTCCACCCGCTCCCTTCTCATCTTTGATGTGGGCGGCTTGCTTTGCTTTGTCATGATTACTCTGTGGATATGAAAACAGGGGCTTGCTCAAATAGTTTTGGGTGTGGATTGTCTCTGACTGTCCTTTTCTGATTTTTTTTGTTGAGTCATGTCTGCAAACATTACCTTGAGTAATATTATAAATGGAAAGGGATAACTAGCAGAAAAATTCTGACAGAGGGCAAGCCAGACTAAGAGGCAAAATCCAGTTCCAACCGGATCTACAGTTCAGACGGCCCTTCCGTTATGTTTTACATGGTTTGGGTCTCCCTCCTACATCTCAGGGCTTGATAATACATTTTTACTGATGCAATATGTTCTGTTTTTATTGTATATGACTCAGACATAAGTCAGACATCTAAAAGGAGAACTGTCTATATATTGTCATCGAGCTCCCCCTGTTTGAGTATGAGTAATACACTTTTCTTTAGTATTTTGAAGAAACTGGTGCTTTCCCTTACAGAACTTACTGGCACAATGTTATGGTTTTAGTAGTTACCAGGATGTCTATTTGGTGGCTATGGTGTTCTGATTGGTTGTTAGTACAATAATATGCAGTTGTTGGGGTGTTCTGGGTGGTTGAGTGCTGCTATGCTGTTGTTCCAGGTTGTTTGCTATTTGGTTACCAAAACATCTATCTTAAATAAACCACATTATTTGCGGTATCATTCTTGTAAATGTTGTTGATGTTTGTTCGTATTCCTACGAAAGAGGCTTCTGCCTCCTTAAAGGGGTAGTTCACCCAAAAATGAAAATGCTGTCATCATTTACTCACCTTCAAGTTGTTCCAAACCTGTATGAATTTCTTTCTTCTGCTGAACACAAAAGAAGATATTTTGAAGAATGTCGGTAACCAAACAGTTGATGGGCTCCATTGACTTCCACTGTATTTTTTTGTCATACTATGGAAGTCAATGAGGGACATCAGCTGTTTGGTTACTAACATTCTTCAAAATATCTTCTTTTGTGTTCAGCAGAAGAAATTCATACAGGTTTGAAACAACTGGAGGGTGATGACAGCATTTTCATTTTTAGGTGAACTATCCGTTTAACAGGTGGGTACAGTAGAAGTGGAATAAGATTCTTTGGGGGAGAGAGGTGTAATGTGATGTTGCGAGCCACGTTTGAATCTGTTTCACTGGTATGAGCACCACACTGCACCCTGGGTTCAACAAAGTCTGACAGTTTTAAAAGCATATTTTTAGCACTGTAATTTATGCTAAATATAATGAAACATTAGCAAATGCCAATTACTGGGCCCTGTGGCATAACACTATTTTCATTACTCTTCCTCTGTCTGCTAGCTGAGTCAGAGGAGGATCTGAGCCCAAGGGTGATCCTGGAGGGTAGATTTGGAGCCAGTGCAGGTCTGCAGTGCAGAACAGTGTTGGCTGAAGTGCAGTATGGATTGCACGTTAATGCTGATGCAGCAGCTTTCTCTTACCTGCAGATGCAGGCCTGCTGATGGAAGAGTTTACAGAGAGACAGACACATTCTTGGCAGCGTCCACCCACTGCTGTGAGCAATGAGGCTATAACCTAGAATATACTCTATAAATGTACACTACTTTTCAAAAGTTTGGGGTCAGTACAATTTATTTATTTATTTATTTTAGTTTTTTGAAAAATTAAATTTTTTCTTGAGAAAGGACGCATTAAATGGATCAAAAGTGACAGTAAATACATTTATAATGTTACAAAAGATTTTTATTTCTGTCATGACAACTCTTGGAGTGTTTGCCATGGTAATGGATATGACAATGTTGATATGTTTGGTCTTGGAGGAATAGATCTGCTATAGGCTGCTGCTGCTGCTGTTATTGCTGATGATGATTATTGCTGCTGCTGCTGTTGCTGCTGCTGGATCTGCAAATATTAGAAGGCATTTTAACTTTGGTTACAATTATTTATGAAAAGTTCAATTTCGAAGTTAAATTTCATATGTTTTCACATCCCCGTGTTTGCGTACCTCACTGCAATAATAATAATAATAATAATAATTGTAATACATTTTAAATTTATTAAAATTTAAATGACTTTTTTCCAGTAATGTTAANTAATGTAAACAGGATACATTTACCTCTGAAAATTGCATAAGATAGTAGTACTTTTGTTTTTAGGATTTTTCTTAGTCCATCTGCAATTTTTTGAAAACTAAACTATCTTGTTTTGAGCATAAATCTGACAAAATGTTAAAAAAAATTACATAAAAAAATCAAGATAAAGCAGTTTTGCTCCTCGAGTATCTTTCACAGTATTGTGTAAAGTATGTTTTTGGCCCAAAGCGGCTCATCTCTGCAAGCTACTGAGAAGCATGATTGCTTTCATGTTAACAAGGATTACTGACCCTGGATTGACCTTCACCCTCTCTGTGTGTTTGAAACATGATGCCTTCTCTTCTCTAATCCCTCCATTCTGTCTGCCCGCCTCTGAGATCCTGCCCCGATTATCAAGAGCTCTGGACATCAAGAGCATCTTTCCTTTTATCATGCTATGCGCAGCACTTTGATCTTTTACATTTAAAAAGACTGTTGTTACAGTTTCCTCCTTTGGCTGCTTAATTTCATCTTGCAGTGAATAAAAGCTTCCTTTGGCTCTTTTCTTCTTCTGGCCACAGTCCAGGGGTAATGCTGACTGTCCTCTTCATCTTGGGCGGCAGAGACGTCTCAGCAGGTTTCGTCAGGCCACCCTAAAACACAATTAATAAGAGCCTCACATTTCTGTTTTTCACTGCCAAGAGATCAGCCGCAGTGCCCTGCTGCCAGCTGACCCACTGTTCCACATCCACATCCTTTCACATTTTTGAGTGGACTAGAGTGATAAATACAGCCTTAATGTGATTGAGTTCCCCTCCCAGAGGGGAAAAAGTCCTTCAGGGTCTAGAGATATCTTTAATGAGCCCCAATCATTTTAATAGCATCGCTAATAGAGTGCAGGCTTCGCTAAATTCACTCAGTGCCATGATGCTTAATGATATCCAGTGTAATATGACTTAATAGAAACACATTTCTGATGTCTCTGTAGGTATAAAGCAAAAAAGTTTGGGAAAAATTGAATGGCAAGCATAAAATGTCCCTACTACCTATTCAGGTTGATTCTACAGTCATACTGCAGTATACAATGTTATATGATACATTTTAGGTTATTCATACCTAATTTTGAATCATAGAGCAACTCTAGTTAAATCTGCTGTGTGACAGTAACGACTGTGAGAAACCCCCTTTCCCTCTTCGGCTTGGTTATTTTAAACCTCTAGATCCTTCAGTCTGTTCATCTGATTGGCATTCTAATTATGAGCTGCTTTTGAAAATAGCTGTTCTGCTTTCAGTTCTTCAACTCCAAAAATACACCAGTGAGAAATCATTTGTAAATGTATTGTTAGTGTACGTCTGAGAAAGGGTGCAAAATTCTGAATATGTTCATGCTGATAGTGAACAGTGTCGGAGTAAGGTGGGAGAGAGAGTGTATTT
>RJVU01004028.1:549097-563909 GCA_003731715.1 Anabarilius grahami | reverse complement strand
ATAATGATGAAAAATGTTATATTTAAATATAATAATGAAATAAATATAATATTTATAACATTCATAATAAACAAAAAATATAAATAAAATATTTGAAATGATTAAGATGATTAAGATTAAAATAAAAAACAAAACATTCATATATACTCTGAAAATAACTCTCACTATTATAATTTATTAGTGAGAGTTATAATTATAATTAGTGTATTCTAATTTACTTCTTGAAACGTAGGATATTTTTTTACCTAAAAATGAGAGAAAATACTGTTTAAGAAAATGATTTTGCAGTGTTAGCAGTGTTGGCTTATACCTCATCATTATAGCTCACACGATGTCTGCATGCTTTCCCTCACTGCACCATTAAATATTAATCAGCTGCATCTCTGCTCTGAATGTTCTGTTGTCCCAGAACATGATTAGGATTTGACTGAAGCACTTTCTGACTGCATCTGCTTTGTGCTATCTGTTATATTACAAAACATTCTACCGATGAGAATGACTCTTTTCATCAGATGCTGTTGTGAAGGGCATTTGTAATGTTTTGGTCTTGGACGTGCCGTATTGTGTTCCATGTTAAGGTAACCCATCAGGTTCTCGAAAGGGTGTGACTGAGTGTTAGCGTGAGAACTCAGGCGCATGTGTTTCTCGGCACTGCCTAGATTCAGTTCAGTGAATCAATTATGAATGACCTTTGAGCAGAGTGTGGTCCTGTCGCTCTCTCAGACAGTTTGACCCACAGAGCGTACAGTGAGCTGTAACTGTCTGTCTGTCTGTGTGTGCGGGTCAACAAACTTCTTCTCAAATGGACAGAAGCACACCGAGCCCAGCAATCAACAGAGTTTCTCAACAATAATAAATCTCTATGAGAACTGTTCCTGTGTGTGACCCACTTATATGTGTTCTGGTGATTTCACACTGTTTATTCATATGGCAAACAGTAGACAGTCTGTGTGTGCTATGCAGTGCTATGCAATACTTAAAAGATTAGTTCACTTTCAAATCAAAATTACCCCAAGCTTTACCCCTAACCATGCTATGCGTATATGACTTTCTTCTTTCTAATGAACACAATCTGAGAAATATTAATAAATATCCTGACACATCCGAGCTTTATAATGGCAGTGAGCGCTACCAAATGAGTATGAGCTGAAGAAAGAGCCTCCATCCACATCCATCCATCATAAACATACTCCACACGGCTCCATGGGGGTTAATAAAAGCCTTCTGAAGTGAAGCGATGCGTTCGAGTAAAAATATCCACGTTTAACAAGTTATGAAGTAAAATATCTAGCTTCCGCCAGACAGCCTCCCTTATTCAAATCATGAAAAAACAGAACTGGCATTGTGCAGTTAAGCTTTGTCCGTAAGTTGAATAAGGAAGGTGTTGGACGTACCGTAAGCTTTTGAACTGCGAGAATTTTACGCTTTCTTTATAAGTAGAATACAGAAGGTGGTCTGGCGGAAGCTAGATATTTTACTTCATAAAATATGGATTTTTGTTTTTGAACACAAACGCATTGCTTCGCTTCAGAAGGCCTTTATTAACCCCCCGGAACCAGCTCATACTCATTGATTCCGCTCACTGCCGTTATAAAGCTCCGATGCGTCAGGATATTTATTAATATAACTCAGATTGTGTTCATCAGAAAGAAGAAAGTCATATAAGCCTAGGATGATTTGAAAGTGAACTAATCCTTTAACCTCAAAAAATTCAGCCTATTTCTTTCTTCAAATGCAGAGGGGGTATGCGCGGTAATGCAATGCTGTTCGCTAACCGCCACAATAGGAAAAAGTGCAGAAGAAGAAGAGATAGAAATAAAAAGCAATTTTATGTTTAGTTTTCTCCCTTCTGCTGAACCGAACCCGTACCGAACCGTGACTTCAAAACCGAGGTACATACCGAACCATCATGTTTGTGTATATTACACCCCTAGTATATTATCATAGTACTCTTATTTCTGCAGCATTGTATTGTAATATGAATCAACAACCTAATCTTCACGAGTTTGGCCTTAAAACATTCTTTTTGTACTGATCAATTATTCTCTGACACAGCAATTCAATGACACCAAAGCTGTAATGTGATTGGTTATTAAGGCACATTGACCGTTTTCAAGTTGATTGTTTCTCCAGTACTAGTGCCAATATGAAGTGTATATATACGAAGTTAGTATCTTGTTTCAAATATAGCCTGTGATTTTGATGCTTAAAATGGCTTGTTTTCTACTAGTAAAACAGTAACTGGTGTTTTTAACAGCTTCAATGAAGCATGTTTCATTTCTTACATTCTCTCAGTTCAGTCACAGCACCTGAAATACCTGTAGGTTCACCAGGCTTACAAGTAGCCTCTGCTTCCCTGTTCAGTGTGTATTAGCTCTCTCTGGCCTTGTTTGTTTCCTGCTGTGGGACTCCCAGACTAAACATCTGGAGGCACTGAACCATTCACTTGTCCGCCACAGATAAATTCCACTGGTCTGTGACAGCTGCAAAACAAATGCATAAAGGACAAATGAAGGCAAGGCTTGAGGAAACCGGAACATAGTGTAACATGACCACACACAGACACGCATATGTTTTTCCTTTTCTGGGAAAAGAGAACAAATACAATGTTGACTCCATCATGCACTTTTTAGGCAGTTATTATGTTAGAACAAAACACATTACAGTTCAAACATTTTAGGTTAGTTTTATTCTTTTTTATTTGAAGGAAAAAAGTTTGCACGGGGGCAATAAATGGCTGAAAAGCAAGAAATTTTGAACAGAGTCAGCTGGGAGAACATCTAGCAACTAATTAAGTTCATTGATATCAGGTCTGTAACATGATTAGCTGTAAAAGGGATGTCTTAGAGAGGCAAAGTCTCTCAGAAGTAAAAATGTGCAGAGCTGTGAAAGATTGCGGAATACTTTAAAAACAGTGTTCCTCAATGTCAAATTGCAAAGGCTTTGCAATTCTCATCATCTACAGTGCATAACATCATCAAAAAATTCAGAGAAACTGGAGAAATCTCTGCGTAAGGGATGCCTGACCACGAACTGTTCAGCAGCTGGAAACCTATATCAGGCAAGAATGGAACCAAATATTAACACCAAAACTCCAGAAACTCATTACCTCGATGCCCAGACGTCTTCACACTGTTTTGAAAAGAAGAGGAGATGCTACACCATGGTAAACATGCCCCCATCCCAACTATTTTGAGACCTGTAGCAGGCATCAAATTTGAAATGAGCTAATTTTTGTGCATAAAATTGTAAAATTATATTATTAAAATATATTATCTATGTTCTATTGTGAATAAAACTTTGGCTCGTGTGATTTGAAAGTCTTTTAGTTTTCATTTTATTCAAATTTTAAAGGTGCCCTAGAATTGAAAATTGAATTTACCTCGGCATAGTTGAATAACAAGAGTTCAGTACATAGAAATGACATACAGTGAGTCTCAAACTCCATTGTTTCCTCCTTCTTATGCAAATTAGATTTTTGCAAAAGACCTCTGAAGAACAGGCGAATCTCAACATAACACTGACTGTTACGCAACAGTCGGGATCATTAANCTCTATGAGAACTGTTCCTGTGTGTGACCCACTTATATGTGTTCTGGTGATTTCACACTGTTTATTCATATGGCAAACAGTAGACAGTCTGTGTGTGCTATGCAGTGCTATGCAATACTTAAAAGATTAGTTCACTTTCAAATCAAAATTACCCCAAGCTTTACCCCTAACCATGCTATGCGTATATGACTTTCTTCTTTCTAATGAACACAATCTGAGAAATATTAATAAATATCCTGACACATCCGAGCTTTATAATGGCAGTGAGCGCTACCAAATGAGTATGAGCTGAAGAAAGAGCCTCCATCCACATCCATTCATCATAAACATACTCCACACGGCTCCATGGGGGTTAATAAAAGCCTTCTGAAGTGAAGTGCAAATGCATAAAGGACAAATGAAGGCAAGGCTTGAGGAAACCGGAACATAGTGTAACATGACCACACACAGACACGCATATGTTTTTCCTTTTCTGGGAAAAGAGAACAAATACAATGTTGACTCCATCATGCACTTTTTAGGCAGTTATTATGTTAGAACAAAACACATTACAGTTCAAACATTTTAGGTTAGTTTTATTCTTTTTTATTTGAAGGAAAAAAGTTGGCACGGGGGCAATAAATGGCTGAAAAGCAAGAAATTTTGAACAGATTCAGCTGGGAGAACATCTAGCAACTAATTAAGTTCATTGATATCAGGTCTGTAACATGATTAGCTGTAAAAGGGATGTCTTAGAGAGGCAAAGTCTCTCAGAAGTAAAAATGTGCAGAGCTGTGAAAGAGTGCGTAAAAAGATTGTGGAATACTTTAAAAACAGTGTTCCTCAATGTCAAATTGCAAAGGCTTTGCAATTCTCATCATCTACAGTGCATAACATGAAACTGGAGAAATCTCTGCGTAAGGGACAAGACCGAAGACCTTTATTGGATGCCTGACCACGAACTGTTCAGCAGCTGGAAACCTATATCAGGCAAGAATGGAACCAAATTTCAACACCAAAACTCCAGAAACTCATTACCTCGATGCCCAGACGTCTTCACACTGTTTTGAAAAGAAGAGGAGATGCTACACCATGGTAAACATGCCCCCATCCCAACTATTTTGAGACCTGTAGCAGGCATCAAATTTGAAATGAGCTCATTTTTGTGCATAAAATTTTAAATTCTATTTAAACATTTATATTATCTATGTTCTATTGTGAATAAAACTTTGGCTCGTGTGATTTGAAAGTCTTTTAGTTTTCATTTTATTCAAATTTTAAAGGTGCCCTAGAATTGAAAATTGAATTTACCTCGGCATAGTTGAATAACAAGAGTTCAGTACATGGAAATGACAGTGAGTCTCAAACACCATTGTTTCCTCCTTCTTATGCAAATTTGAGTTTTGCAAAAGACCTCTGAAGAACAGGCGAATCTCAACATAACACCGACTGTGACGCAATGTCGGGATCATTAATATGTACACCCCCAATATTTGCATATGCCAGCCCATGTTCAAGGCATTAGACAAGGCAGTATTAACGTCTGGAGCAGCACAGCCGAATCAACAGACTTTATGCAGGTAAGCAAGAACAATAGCGAAAAATGGCAGATTGAGCAATAATAACTGACATGATCCATGATATTTTTAGTGATATTTGTAAATTGTCTTTCTAAATGTTTCATTAGCATGTTGCTAATGTACTGTTAAATGTGGTTAAAGTTACCATTGTTTCTTACTGTATTCACGGAGACCAGAGATGTCGTTATTTTAATTTTTAAACACTTGCAGTCTGTATAATTCATAAATGCATCTTCATTCTTTATAAATCTCTCCAACAGTGTGTAATGTTAGCTTTAGCCCGTTAGCCGCAGCATCGGATACTATCAAACTCATTCAGAATCAAATGTAAACATCCATAAAAATACTATACCTACATGATCTGATATGCTGCATGACGAACACTTTGTAAAGATCCATTTTGAGGGTTATATTAGCTGTGTGAACTTTGTTTATGCAATGTATTATTATAGAGTTGCGAGCTGGGGGCGGGGAGCGCGGGCATTTAAAGGGGACACGCACAGAAACGGCGCATTTCTAATTATGCCCCAAAATAGGCAGTTAAAAAATTGAATAATAAAAAAATCTATGGGGTATTTTGAGCTGAAACTTCAGACACATTCAGGGGGCACCTTTAAAAACGTCCCAACTTTTCCAGAATTCGGGTTGTAAAAACAATTTGTGAGCAGCAGATTAGCATATTAGAATGACTTCTAAAGGATCGTGTGACACTGAAGACTGCTGAAAATTCAGCTTTGCCATCACCGAAATAAATTATATTTTAAAATATACTACAGTAACTTTTATTTTAAATTGTAATAATATTTTGGAATAATACTGTTTTTACTGTGTTTTGATCAAATAAATGCAGCCTTGGTGATCTTTGTGAAACTTCTTTCAAAATAAAAAAAACATACCTATTCTGAATATTTGTATGTTTATGCAGAGTTTATACATCACTGTAAACGCAGCCTGTATATGACATATATTACATCATATATTGGGCTCCAAAAGCCTGAGGCCACATTTAAAATTTGAGATTTTTCATGTAAACTTGGAAATAAACAGAAAATTTAGGAAACAAAGAAAATGAAATACTTATGATGAATGTCACAAATGTATTTGATTAATGACCAATAAATAGTACAATCTTGTGACTCTTGGTACAGATGCTTCCACTGAAGCTCAATATATTATCTGGATCATCTCAAATCATGCTGGAGAACATGATCATCAGGTTTTACACAAACTTGTGGAGTTCATGCAGCTTGAGTGTGAATGTCATTAAAGTAAGAGAAACAAAAGGTAAAAGAATTCATGTACACTTTTCAATTGAACTTTTTAAACATATTTAGGGAGATATAGCATGACAGCTGATATTTATGCATTGTAAGTATTCTGTTACACTGTTCTCATATACTAAACAAAAAACACACATGCAAAAAATGTATATATAGTCTAAAGATTAAATAAACTGTTCCATTTCAAAAACGATTTTTCTGACTATTATTTCATATGTCAGGTTTACCGGGTTATGGGAGCTGAAAGGAGGACATTACTCTTCGCTCTTCCACCCTGGCCAAACAGGTCACCTGTAATCTGACTGTCCCAGAGAGGCGGCTGTGGCTCCAAAAACCCGAGACAGCACAGCCTTCCACAAAAAAAGCCATACGGAGATGTAAAGGGTCTCTGATAGGCCCCTCTTGTTCAGTCTGCTCCTGAGGGACACATCTACAGTGTCAGATCCACCAGCACAAAGCTGGCCAGACAAAGACCTGGGATGTGAGGAGGTGCGTCAGAGTGAATGGACGTACTTTTCATCATGACCTACATATCTGCTGCAGCTCCATCTGAGACATGCGTGCCTGTAATTCATGGGCTGCTGGAGGGGGATGGGGCTTGCCTCTGATCATCATCTCAGTGGTTCTCAAGTGCTTTTGCTTTAGTAGACAGATTGTTTTCACAAAATATTGTACAAAAGATATAGAGCTGAATCTGAATATTTACAGCTTTGTTTCTAAAATTTTAGAACAGAACAGATCAACCCACACAAACAGATGACATCAAATATGATGTCATGACCTTTGAGGGTTGACGTTAGTTGATAATAGTTTGATAGTTTTTATAAGTACTGCGGCGGTTGAGAAATGAATTTTCCAGTGGAAAATTGGAACTAAAATGCTCTATCGCATTTGAAAATAATGTAGCACCTCCCTGTTGAAAAAAACTGCATGTACTGATAAGGTAGGTTTTGAAGCTGGGATGCTGGTTTGAGCTGGTCCATGCTGGTCAAGTGCCTATGCTGGTCCTCGACCAGTTTAGGACCATCCAGCACTTGACCAGCATAAACCAGCTCAAACCAGCATCCCAGCTTTAAAACCTACCTTGCCAGTATATGCTGTTTTTTTCAACAGGGCTACAACTACACCCTTCCCTAAACCTAACCAATAGTGTTAAGAAAAGCAAACATGATATAAAAACGTATTTGCTGAAGCAACCGTGCCATCTTAGTGTCAGGGGTTACTGTGTAGTAAAGATCCATAGATGAGTGAAGCAGAAATAGTAGATTTTTACACATAACAACGTAATGTTAAAGGATTAGTTCACTTTAAAATGAAAATTACGGGAGAACGCATCCTGTGTATATGACTTTCTTCTTTCGGATGAATACAATCAGAGTTATATTAATAATCACCCTGATGCTCCTAAGCTTTGGCAGTGCACTTAAACCACCTGTTTGAAAGAAAGTGCATCCATCCATCATAAACATACTACACACAACTCCGAGGGGTTAATAAAGGCCTTCTGAAGTGAAGCGATGCGTTTGTTTTAGAAAAATATAAATTTTTAACATGTTACAAAGTAAAATAACTAGCATCCGCCAGATCTCCTTCCGTATTGCCTCTCACAGTTCAAACCACTTACACTACGTCCTACGCCTTCCCTATTCAAATTACGAAACAATAAAAAAAATTTTCCTCTGAAAGAAGAAAGTTATATATATATATATATATATATATCTAGGATGGCTTGAGGGTGAGTAAATCATAGGGTAATTTTCATTTTAAAGTGAACTAATCCTTTAACATTACGTTGTTTGGGGCAGTCGTGGCCTAATGGATAGAGAGTCGGACTTGTAACCCAAAGGTCATGGGTTCGAATCTCAGGTCCGGCAGGGATTGTCGGTGAGGGGAGTGAATATCCAGCGCTCTCCCCACCCTCAATACCACGACTGAGGTGAGACCCTTGAGCAAGGCACCGTTCCCCCAACTGCTCCCCGGGCGCCGCAGCAATGGCTGCCCACTGCTCCGGGTGTGTGTTCACGGTGTGTGTGTTCACTGCTGTGTGTGTGCACTTGGATGGGTTAAATGCAGAGCACAAATTCCGAGTATGGGTCACCATACTTGGCCACATGTCACTTCACTTCACTTCACTTCACTTCACTTGTTATGTGTAAAAATCTACTATTTCTGCTTCACTCATCTATGGATCTTTACTACACAGTAACCCCTGACACTAAGATGGCACACAAGACAATGAACAGAGAAGAACTAAGGGCTTAAATACATGGAGGATGATGATCAACATAACTGGGAACAGGTGAGGACAAATCAGAAACCATACCAACTAATGAAGAACAGGCAATGACTGTAGCTGCGTTACCATTACCATTTAAATTCCGCGAATTGAAGTTGCGAATTGAAAATACGCCCAAATTAAAACACGTCAATTTCGCAAAAACTCCCATATGTTGCAAAAATGTTTTTTAGCTCGCATGAGGTGGTTTTTTAAGCAATTCGAAAAAGGAATATTTCGCAAAACTGCAATGGAAACAGTTTTTTTGCATGTACAGGTCACCTGGGTAAGTAGAAGTCGATCATTCTTAAAAGATGGCACGATATGTTTGGATAGAATACGAGTTCTTTATTAAACTCATAAAAGACAAAAGAATTATGGGAATACTGGATTCTAAACAACAAAGAAATGCCACAATTTATAAAGACCTCGAAGCAGAAACACCCGGAAACACTGCTTCCAAGAATAAGGGGCTTTCCTTGCCATTGATGCTTGGATAACACACTTCCTTCAGCCTGAGGCTTATTCATTTCACTTTTGGTGTGAAAGGACATTAACATTTGCCTAAAATAGAACTTTTTTTGTTGTTATTAAAAAACAAAAAAGCAAACCCAGCCCAGCCCAGGTGAGGAAAAGTAATGCAAAAGTAATGTAACACAATTAGTTACTTTTTTAGGGAGTAACACAATATTGTAATGCATTACTTTTAAAAGTAACTTTCCCCAACACTATACTTAAACCTATTAACATCCGTTGCCATGATTTTCGAGTGACTTATCGCGAGAGGATAAATTACATTTTAATTGCCAAATATCAGTTAATGGAAACGCTGTGATTTCGCAATAGTTTTTTATCGACATTTAGAAAATATTGCAAAAGTTTTGCGCAAATCTGTAATGGAAACCCGGCTAATGAAAACCATGACAAAGAAACTAAACCAGACAGCGAAACTAAACATGACCGTGGTGCTTAGCTTGCTTCTATAAGTCTTTTGAGTTCTTTTATCGTGACCTCGCAAGTGCAACACTGTACCAGATGAGCTACCAAGCAAGTTTATTACATCAGAAAAGTCATACATAAGCTGGTTATGTGAAGCAAATGTCAAAATGTATTAGTTTACAAATCATGCACTGTGGTAAAAGAGTTTTGAGGCCATAGTTTAGCATATTGTGCAACGAATCATGCAAAAATATTGAATATAAAATATCCAATATTTTTACTTTAAGGAAGGATGGAGTGCCGGATCACATCCACTCATTAATCGTCATGGACCGGTGGCAGTTCGAAGGTGTTTAACAGTCAGCACAAGTTTTTCAGAATATTTGCTCTGGCAAGCTGTTTAAAACACCTTTGATTTGGTCGAATTTTGTTCAAAAGGACATTACACCCATTCGTTCTTTGATTAATAATCAGGGTCTTCAAATTTCAATATGTTCACAATACAAAGTGATTGTGCGTTGTTTGTGCTTCAGAAGCCTTTGAATAAACTAGTTGAGTCATATGGATTTATTTAATGCTACTTTAATGTTCTTTTTGAATCTTGAAACATTTGGACGCCATTGAATTTCACTATATAGACAAGAACAGTTGAAATATTCTTCAAAATACAGAAGAAAGTAAGTCATCCAGGTTTGGAAGGACCTGAGGGTGAGTAAACGATGCCAGAGTTTTTATTTTTCAGTGAACTAAGGGTTGTTGAGATATTTGCAATGTAAAGTGAGATGGTGTGGCAAGCCCATACAGACTCAGACTAAAGTACTGTTCATTACCTCAGTGTTGTTTATATCCACCATTAATTTTAATACCATATCTATCTGATTCTATGTAAATATGACACATGCATATGACTCAAGCAATCCATGATGATTATCTCTCCTCCTGTTTTCCATACCTTAATATTATTTGGTGAAGACAGTATCTTGCCCACAAAGATTTAGTTAGAGCATAATTGGACGAGTAATTTAGGGGTAAACAGATCTGAATCTAGGTCAGACATTTCCTCTGCCTCTTTTGACTCAGGGTTTTAAAATGCGGCTGCACCGGCACTGGATCTCAGGACAATGGAGTTTGCTTGCAGTGTTAAAAATATATAAATTGGACTTTTATGTTTCTCCTGATGGTTAATATTTGAAAGCAAACATAAAGGAGCAGTCTTATAGTACATTGTTCTGGCACCTGACACAGAGGGACATTGTGCTGAGCACACGTGACGAGGAGGAGGGAAAAGAGGATACCCACTAGGTGAATACAGAGAGCGAATGTGCCAATTTGTATGTATAAATGTGTGTGAGGGAAAGCAAACGAGAGGGAAAGAGAAACCCTTGTGGTAGACAGAAAGAAATAGGATTTGAAGCTCAAACAGAGGAAGTTAAACCAGCTGTTGAGGTGACTGCTAGGTTAAAGGTTTTACTTCCTTAACCTTTCTTGCTATGGTCACATAACACTACGTCCTCTTTTCTTGACTATTTAACTATCACTGGTCTGAAAATCAGAACCACAATGCATCTTCTGTCCTTAAAATCAAATGAAAAGACTTCTCATGAATGCTGCCTGCTCTGTGTGATCAAATTTCTGGTGTATATTGGTGTGCTATTACAAGCAGTGTTTATGTTTTATGTATCAGTTTCGTTATTAGTATGCATCTCTCAGTTCTTCTGTGTTGTGGTATGATCATATTAA
Organism: Anabarilius grahami; assembly: GCA_003731715.1. NCBI lineage: Eukaryota > Metazoa > Chordata > Actinopteri > Cypriniformes > Xenocyprididae > Anabarilius > Anabarilius grahami. The sequence continues at coordinate 552,564 of RJVU01004028.1, read as the reverse complement.
GGTAAAGCATGAGTGGAATGCAGAAAGTCAATGCAGTGTTGCTTTGAATCACGGTTGTTACTCGGCGTGCCCTTGAGAATATTTGTGATGTGTAACATATAAGGGCTTCATCCCTCAAAATAATCATCATCCTGAAGGCTAAGAAATGAATGGCTAATGCTAATTAATATTTCTTGTATTAAAATGATGTAGCGTTGATGGGACTTGGAGTTTAATTAGCATATAAAAGAGATCAAGCAAATATATATGCATGAGAACATCTCAAAAGAATGTCAGCCACAATACTGCACAACTATTTGCACAATGTGGCATTTTTCATGGCTGGATGAGTCTTGAACCCAGCAGAAATGGAAAGTGAACTGTGGACCTGCATCACAACATGCGTTGTAATGTGAAATGTGAGCCCAGAGAATGCCTGAGCTCTTTGCTATGGCATTGAAGGTGTGCGCTGCTGTGCACAACCCCCTTGATGCAGTTGCTAAGCAACCACTTTATCGTCTTGTAGGACCTGTGCCGAATGCTGAGGCAACCTCGTACTGGCACCAACTCAAAAATACAGCAAAAAATTGTGCTTTATTCACCTTGACAGTTGTGGGGAATCTCAGAGGGAAAGCATTGTACTCCCTAAAGAATTAAAAAGAGATGGAAACATCCACTGCAACCTAAAGATACTTGGGAATAGTAATTTAGGAGGTTAGGAGGAGGTGTTGAAGGAAATCCCTGCTGGAAAATCCAGCTTGGTAAGATTGTAAGCTGAGTTTTGGAACATAATTAGGTGCTATTTTGGAGCTATTAGGCGGTTTTTAGCTTTTCCAAGCTGGACCAGCAACAATCCAGCTTGTTATGCCAGATCAAGGTGTTTTTTGCAACATAGTATCTGGTAATACAGCAAACTACATGCTTAGAACAGCGGATAAACTGCTTCAATTCATTAATAACAACAGGACCAGCTTGGACCAGACCATCTTGGACTAGCTATGGCCACCCTAAAAACAGCTATGACCGTTTTGGACCAGCTAGTGACCATCCTAAAAACAGTTATAACATCTTGGACCAGCTATGGCCATCCTAAAAACCGCTAAGACCATTTTGGACCAGCTAATGACCAGGTTTCACTGGATAGTGACCATTCTGGACCAGCTATTGACCATTCAGGAACAGCTATGACCAACTTGGTCCAGCTAGTGACCATCTTGGACCAGCAAATGACCATTCTGTAACAGCTATGACCAGCGTGGTCCATCTAGTGACCATCTAATAACTAACTTGGACTGGCTAGTGACCATCTTGGATCACTTAATGACCATTCAGGACAGCTATGACCAACTTGGTCTAGCAAGTGACCATCTTGGACCAGCAAATGACAAGCTTTCACCAGCTAGTGACCATCTTGGACCAGCAAATGACCATTCTGTAACAGCTATGACCAGCGTGGTCCATCTAGTGACCATCTTGGACCAGCTAATGACCAGCTTTCACCAGCTAGTGACCATTCAGGAACAGCTATGACCAGTGTGGTCCATCTAGTGACCATCTAATAACTAACTTGGACTGGCTAGTGACCATCTTGGATCACTTAATGACCATTCAGGACAGCTATGACCAACTTGGTCTAGCAAGTGACCATCTTGGACCAGGAAATGACAAGCTTTCACCAGCTAGTGACCATCTCGGACCAGCAAATTACCATTCTGTAACAGCTATGACCAGCGTGGTCCATCTAGTGACCATCTTGTACCAGCTAATGACCAGGTTTCATCAACAAGTGAACATTTTGGACCAGCTAATGACCATTCTGAAACAGCTATGACCAGCGTGGTCCATATAGTGACCATGTTCGACCTGCTAATAACCATCATGGTGACCATCTTGGACCTGCTAATAACAAGCTTGACCCAGATAGTGAACATCTTGGACCACCATCCTGCACAGCTATGACCAGCTAATAAACAGCTGGATGGAACTACCATGTTCCAAAACAACTACCAGTTTCCACTGGATTTCCCAGCAGGGAATAACATGTTTATTTAGTTTCATATTTTTTATTATTATTATTGTTGTTGTAGTTATTGTTGTCATCATATTAACCCTTAGTGTAATAAATCAAGGTTTTAAGTTCACTTGTGAATAAAAAAAAATAGAAACGAAAAATAGAAATATGTCAGTTTAATGGAGCTGGGAGATGGAGCTGAGCTAAAAAGGGAGCTCGTCCCTTTAGACGTTATTAGGCTACATGGAGGCGCACTTCCGTCCCGCATAAATCGGTTTAGGGGAGCAGGTGCAGGGAAGGGGACTGAAGCATCACCTTAGATAAAGCAATATATTTGATTTGCTGTAGCGTTTAATTTATACATATACGCTGGGTCGGAAGATGGTAGCAAAACAAAGGATCCGTATGGCAAACGAGAAGCACAGCAAAAACATCACTCAGAGGGGGAACGTGGCGAAGACCCTGGTAAGACTGTCATTGTCGTCTGTATAAACGTAAATGAATGATGCTCGTGCCATTTATGTATGGATTTCGCTTTTTTATGTGCATGATTTGGGGTTATCGTGTCTCATTTCGAGGCCATCATCAGTTTTCACGATGGTGTTTTATTTAAACATCATACGAGGCGAGTGCAAGTCTAATTCTTCACCTAATTATTTTCTGTATCGGGGATTAGGCTTAATTCGCATGCAACGTAAACGTGCTATTTTACATAATCACAATCTGCTCAATAAGCTTTATGAGTCAATAAGCTTGATGCAAACTAGATTTAGTTAACGTTGACGCCTGTGTTGTTGCCATGGCCACAGTAGTAGAAACTGATGACAGATGCACATAACTAATCTGACCATTGGTGACCCTCCCTTGTAAAGGTGCAGTTAAACTGGGTCACAACATCTGCCATAGGCGCCAATGAAATCATTTTGCCATGTATGGTAAGCTGCTGTGAGAATGTGGCAAGGGTTAATGCATGATGAAGAACCTATGGTAAAGTATGTTTATGAGTATTTCGGTCATGATGACAGGAATAAACCCAGTAGTGATTATCAACATCCAAAAAGTCCTATGTGGATCTGATTTTATATACATGTTACATGCATACATATATATATATATATATATAATTGGGGTGATTTTGCAGGGGAGTGCATTTGCATAGAAAATAATAAACAAATTACAAACATAAATAAATACTATAGGCTAAAAACAATGCTTTATGTGCTTCAGGTAAGTATCAGTATAGGCATAGAAATTGAATAATCAAATGTAAAATTACTTTGCATATAGTCTTCATTGTATATATTAAATATAATAAATTTTTGTTAAAGCTACAAAAAATAATTTTCTCTTTGTTTACATTCACTTAAGACATAAGCGACAGTGTTTACGAGGATACTCGCCAAGACGGGCACATCATTTTGCATATATGTGTCCATTCAAGAACAAAAAGACAAGAAAGAGAACTGAATTCTGAATT
>RJVU01004028.1:528292-549085 GCA_003731715.1 Anabarilius grahami | reverse complement strand
AAAAAAAAAAAAAAAAAAATTATATATATATATACTGTATATATGCAGGGGTTGGACAATGAAACTGAAACACTGGCCAATATAGGAGGTTTCAACCCTATATATGCACGGCCTGATGGCCAATCTTCACTGATTTTACATTCCATCAGTAAGAGCAGAGTGAAGGTTGAATTATCAGAGCAATAGCACAGCTGTACATGAAATATTGCAATCCATACAACATAATGGGAGACATATCAGAGTTCAAAAGAGGACAAAATGTTGTTTCGCTTCTTGCTGGCTCATCTCTGACCAGGACAGCAAGTCTTTGTGGTGTATCGAGAGCCACAGTATATCCAGGGTAATGCCGGTATACCACCACGTAGGACGAACCACATCCAACAGGAGTAACTGTCGATGCAAGAGGAAGCTGTCTGAAAGGGATGTCCAGATACTAACCAGGGCGGCGTTTCCCAAAAGCATTGTAAGCCTAAGTTGACTGTTCTACGATTAACTTTTAGGCTTACGATTCTTTTGGGAAACACAGCCCAGGATTGTATCCAAAAAATATATAATCACAGCAGTCCAACTCACTGTAGTGAGCTCCACAGGATCAGTATTCATGGTTGGGCTGCTATAGCCAAACCTTTGGTCACGCGTGCCAATGCCAAATGTTGGTTTCGATGGTGCCAACGGTGCAGATCTTGGGCTGTGGACAATGTGAAACATGTATGGTTCTTTGATGAGTCCACCTTCACTGTCTTTCTGTGGGAGTTAAAGTGTGGAGAAGCCCCAAAGAGGCTTAACACCTGGATTGTTGTGTGTCCAGAGTGAAGAACAGAGATGGATCAGTGATGATTTGGGCTTGGTTTGGAAATCATGGCATTCCCTACTGTGCTTGATGGGCACATCACTGCCAAGAACTACCCAACCATTCTGGAGGACCATGTGCACCTAATGGTTCAAACATAGTACCCTGAAGGGGGTGCCGTGTATCAGAATGATAATGCACCAAGACACACAGCGACTTGTGACAGAACGGTTTGATGAACATGAAAGTGAAGTAGAACATCTCACATGGCCTGCACAGTCACCAGATCTAAATATTTTTGAGCCACTTTGGGGAATTTTGGAGGAGCAAGTCAAATGTTTTCCTCCACCAGCATTACATAGTGACCTGGCCACTGTTCTGGAAGAGGAATGACTCAACATCCCTGTGAAGGACTTGTATCTGTCATTCCCAAGACGAATTGATGCCATATTGGCTGCGAAAGGAGGCCCTACACCAGGGGTGTCCAACCCTGGTCCTTGAGGGCTAACGCCAACCCAAATCAAAAGCACCTAAACCAGCTAATCATGGTGTTCAGGGCTGCTTGATAATTACAGACAGGTGTGTTGGAGCAGGGTTGGAACTGAAATCTGTAGGACGGTAGCCCTCCAGGAGCAGGGTTGGACACACCTGCCCTACACCATACTAAATCAATTATTGTGGTTTAAAACCAGGTTTACCTTCATAAAACCCTTTATATAAAGATAACCGGCTAAAATGGCTTTATCAGATAAAATGGCTATTTGGTATATCATGATGCAAACAAAATGATGCACAAAACTGATTTTGTGTATGGACAAACACAACCTAGGAAAAAGTCTTCAGGTGTTTGTTTTCTTTTTGTTACTGTGACATTATGTAGACATTTGTGTCATGTGTAAACAGATTTATCTGCCAGTCCACAGAGGTATTGTGCTTTGTTTATGAAATATATATTTTTATTTATGAAACACTCCGACATTCACTGTTTCAGCGACCGCAGGAGGAGAAATATCCGGTGGGGCCATGGCTTTTGGCACTCTTTGTATTTGTTGTTTGTGGATCAGGTAATATTAAAGTTTGTATTTTTTAGATTAAATGTGCTGATTACTATTCCTTTTTGTGTAATATTAAACTGATTCTGTCATTTTTCTTTCTCGTTTTCAGCCATTTTTCAGATAATTCAAAGTATCCGAATGGGAATGTGAGCCCCAGTGTTCTTCACATACCCTCATCTGAATGAGATTTTTTTGGGTGATTGGATACAATCTGAAGGTCGAAATCCTCTTTGTGGGTCAGAGGGTTGTATGCTGAGCTGGATCTAGTGTACAATACTACATGACATTGTCACACATGTTTACAGTGTCCCTGGATGAAGGGAACACATGCTTTTCTACAGAACCATTGTTGTTGTTGACGCATCTTATAATTTTTATCATATTTATTTGTGATTGATGATTGCCATGATCTATTTCTCTATTTAATCGTGTTTGCGTGAGCCTTTTTCAAATAAACGTCAAACACATTTGGATAATGTCTCATACATGTTTTGCTTTTTTAAAAGCAGTTCAAAACTTTCCTTTGTCATTTAATTTTTTTTTTTTCTCAAATGTTACAGTAGATTATGTAAAATTGTACATTTATCATGTAAAATTAACAGAAAGCACATTACTGTACAGACTACAGAAAACTCCACTGGATCAGGCATCTTTATGAAGTTTATGGGTCACCTGGATTTCAGACTCTTGATCCTTAATTTTTGAACATCATAGTTTTACTATCTAGCTCCATAAGAAAACATGGATAAATTGAAGAAACAGGAATTATTTTAAATTCAATCATTTAGATTTTTCCAGGGTCATAAAGAGGGACTTATTTAGATAAGATTCTTGTTAAATTAAAAGAGTTTAGGATTAAATTATGCACAGTACAATGAAGGTCAACAAAGTTATCCAATTTCAAATTTCCTATGAAATCAGAATTAAATTTTCTAAATGCATGTTATTGTGAACGATGCATGTTTTATTTTTTATCTTTTTTTTTAGCTCGTAATTTTTTATCAAAATATAACTCGATCTCCCAATGAAAACATTAGATTTATGGGTCATGGACGAATAAGGTTTTTTAAAGTGTAAAAAACATAATGGAGATTTAATTTTGAAGTTTTATTCAGTGTTAACAATGAGATTATGTGGTTTTTATAATCAATTAACATTGCTTTTGTCATTTTTTACAAGATGGACAAAATGTGTCACCAAAAATGTCATTTGGTTTAACCAAAATTTCGGTTTTACCGAATGACACTTTTGGTTATACCGAATGGCGATATTTTCAAACAATGCTAACAGGCTGATATCTAGCTAGCTAACAAAAGGACAATCAAACCTTTTATATTTAGTACATGTTAAAATATTACAACATTTTCCATGTTTTATAGCGGTTGTACCGAATGACCTGATGTTTTGTTACATGCGTATGAGCAAGTGAAAACATGAATTTTTCAACTAGTTAAAAGAGAATTAGTGACTTTGCTTCATGACCATGTGGTCCTTTGCAGGTGTCTGAATGATGTCACATCCTGTCACATGATATTGACCACATGACTTGATCCAAAATGGCCCCTTTATATTGGTTACTCCGAATGACATCAATGAAATTCATTTCAACAATCTTTCTCATAACAAAGCAATGACTTCTACACATAATTTTAAAACCATTTTGCAATGTTTATATATGATGTTATAAAATCATGCCAGAATAAAAAATATATACATTTATTACATTTTAGGATATTTTAATCACAAATGAAATGGCTGTATTGGCCTTTGGGCGGTTAAACCGAATGACTTTTGATACTTCAAAATCTTTAAAATACCTTTTATATGTAGCAAAATATAATTAAAACCTTTTGGATTCAATAAAAGAGATCTAGTTGTATTACCTTACATACTTTGGATGTCATAGCTTTGTTAATTATTATTAAGGCCTTTGGACATTGACCTTATTTTTCCTTTACAGTAATGTTACACTCAGATGTACGTCACAATGCAGAAGAAAAGATCTGTCGATACTTCAGTTTCATCGCATCTTTAAGAAACAATGATTTTAGCTGTTTGGCCAACTAACATCTGAACTGAAAAAAGCAACTGCAGTATTATATAAATACTAACCATTATGCAGAATCATGTCCCTGTACTATGATATAAACCCTGGCTAGCATGTCTAGTCTATTCAGTAGTCCGCTCAAATGAATACACCTGGCATGTCACACAAGCTAAAGCATCAAGGATTCTTCCCAATGGTGTTCACAAACATGACTTTATTGAGAGTTGTGAAGTGCAACTGGCAAGTGCAATTACAGTATTTTACAACTTATCTCCTGGTTTGAGAACATGCACAGAACATAAGCATACAAGTTGTACACAATGCAAATCCATGTCAGCTATATGATAGTCAAGAGTAACTGTAAGTTAAAGATTGATCCAGAATACTTCACTGTCCAAACTGAAAACAGAAATCACATGGGTGTAATACTTCAAAATCATCACAAAGTAGTGTACAGCAGGTGTTAGATGAGTAGTTTTTCCATTTGTCAGATAAATATCGTAAGACTGTTCCTGCTTAACAGCATAAAAAAAAGAAAAAGGATGTTGTCTCCTGGGTAAGCCAACTACCTCGCTACCCTTCAAATATGTACAATCTATATAGTGTCTCTTTAACCGCTTCACATGATATCGCTATTTTACAAAATACTTACACTAATCATACAATAATATACAGCCTTGTCCACCTCAGCTTGCGTCTCATCCGTCATTCTCAGAGAACGAATGCAGATTTTAAGCATCATACCTCCTCGTTTTCTTCATTCAAAAAAGTATCATGACTACACCAATGCAACTATGGAAGTCATCAATGCGTCCGCCTTCCCCATGCCAGCTGGGGCACAGATCGGCAGATCTTCAAAGTTTCGTCACATTCGTCACCATAAAAGTGCTTGCTTTATTAGAAGCTCACAGCCTAAAAAGACCGCCGTCAGCATTTACACTACAAAGGTAAGGGAGACATGGAAAACAGCCTTGACTGAAAACCAACGTGACTTTAGACACAGGCACAGTGATTCTTTATATAGCGTCCTCTCCGATTGTTTTCTTCAACCTGACAATCACATTCTGTGGATTTTGGCAACCTCAGCCAACTGGATTGTCACTGGTGTATACGACATTTGTCAAGTTTTGAAAGGTGTGCAAATTTCATCAGTCTAACATGTGAGCGAGGCATGTTTGTTCATAAGCTTCAATCCGTTTCCTTTACGGTTCGAGCCACTCGTCGTCCTCAACGGCAGCTTTCATACTGTGCTACGCCGAAGGTCCCGAGTTTTGTGCTGCGAGTTGGGCCGACGGGGCAGGCGGCTGCGCTCCTTGCGTGGAGGACGACGGCGGCGAGCCGGTCTGAACCTGCGCCTGGAACTGTGCGAGCTGCTCCGGACTGGCCAGGTTCTTCAGCAGGTTGTTTTCTTGCTCCAGTTGAGAGTTTCTCTCAATCAGTTCTTTAATCTGTTCTTTCAACACCTCCACCTCCTCACGAACAGCATACATCAAGTGACTCTTCACAAGATCCTGCAAGTGGACAACAAAGCATTATTTTCAAAATCTTTGTGTTCATTCATCATTCATCAAAAGCATCGTTTTATTACATGTATCATATTGTTCTCCTCTGAGGTGCTGTGTTCACGGTTAGGAGGGTTTGGAATAAAGTCTTGAAAAGCTTTAACCTGCATCCTACTCGCTACCCACAGTCCCTCCCCTGCCTTTATGCTGCTTGGCGTCACCAAACCAACAAAATGGCCGTCCCACACCGCGTCAGGCCAATCAGAAGCCGAGATATTTATAACTAAGTGTAAAAGCTTTGGGGTTTGCCTAGCAACAGTAACAAGGCGCACAGATCGCGTGAGCACGCAGGCAAAACCCCAGGCAAGTCAGCAAACAAACAGCAAACACTTCACTCGTTTTCTTATCAGCTTTTTAGGTCAAACTAAACCTGGACTAGAGCGAAATAGCTTACTATATTCAAAACAATTAAATAATTAACAAATCGACGCTGTCAGAGCAACAATCATTTGATAATGATTACATAATTCATTCCTCTGGCGCTGATGCAACTAGACAGACTGCTTACGGCATGTAAACAAAATATCTGTTTAAATATGCTCTATTCATGAAGAGAAAAGCAAAATGACTTACCATCGCTTGTTCAATTTTGTTGTCTATGGCCACAACACTGGCACCCGATGAGCTGTGGGGGAAAAAGAGAGAGAGAATCGTTACTTCACTGCTTAAATACACCAGCAACACACGAGAAACTATGGCAACAGCAAAACAATGTCACCCTAAACGCCTAAAATGCCGAAAATAATCGTTTCAAGGCAATGTTAAATCACATACTACTACAATGTTTTCTGTGGAAAACTCTAGAAATCGTCAAGCGCTGCTGTATTCATTCACTTTATATTCAAAGCTGCCTTCAGCACCATCTTTCAGGGACTGTGAGTGAGTGAAAGAGCAGGCGAGCTGCTGACAGCTTAGGGCTTTTACTCGACCGAAGAAAAACACAGCTATAAAAATGCTCAGCTGTGATGTAAATGAGCCGAATCTCTCCAAAACAGCACCGAGTCTATGTTCATTTTCACCGTGCACAATACACAGGCTCGTGCATGACAAGCTTTTGCCTCGTGACGGTTTATAACGAGTATAAGAAGTCTGACATTTTACCTATTGTCGAGCTTGACGGACGAAGTCTCTGTCCCCAACAACGATGAGAGAAAAGATATTGAGAAATTTCTAAGCTGACAAACACCAAGATCCATCGCCACGGAATAGCATGGAGAATTCATGCTATTGCGTCCATATGAAATCGAGCAGGGAAGCGAGCGCGTGTCCTTCCTACAGCCTTTTGAGCATTACATCCTTTGTGTGCGTTTGCAGGAATATTATGCCGTGACTCCCCAGCAGAAAAGCTCGCTTTATCAAGAGACCGTACATCCAGTGCCGCAGCACAAAGAAACTCCAAGGTCAGCTCATCTCTGCGCTGGTGAATATCTGCAGCCTGTGGTATTTGCATAATTTATTTTACACCAGCACTGCTCGGCACGCTATTGGCGGCGCGTGGGAGGTATTTGACTAATTTATGCAGCGACGTCCCCATTCGACGCTCTTCCGACTCGCTCTGGATAATTTATTCAAACGCGACTTGCCTTATTAGAAAATCCGGTTGGAGCGAGTTGATGTTATTTCCATCAAAAATCTCAAGGCACCAACAGCTCGTAACAGCCCATTTCTATTATTCAGCATCTATATTTTACCGCAGAATGCAGGCAGAAATAATCAGTTTCTCCTTAATGTAAGTTGCATGGTCCTTCAAGGAAAAGAGTATTTTTTTTAAACACTGACTTTTGAAAAATATATTTCCAGTCTGTTTAGTTTTATTAAATACACGGCAAAACAATATTTGAAGGGAAATGCCTAAGCTTTGAGCACCGTGTTTACATGTCGCCACTTATCGGCAGCCAGCGGAACTGCAGTGGAGTGAATCCCTAAAAGCAGGGGGGTTTCCACTTTTACAAAGGCAGTTGGAGCCCCATCAGGACCTTGAACCATCCCAGGGACTCCCCCAAAAATTATAAAAAGAAATCCATGTTAAAAAGGACAGTTCAGACAAAAATGAAAATCTATTGTGTTCCACAAACAAAAAAGGTCAAACAATAATTCAGAGTAAATGACTGAATTTTCATTTTCATGCGAACTATCAATTTAACAGATTATTGTTGCACCACATTTTAAATATACAAACTATTTGTACATGTTTTTCATCTATCTGTTCACGGACCTCCAGGGGTATATGGCTGAAACCTCGGGTCCTAATGCAGAAAGCATCTACAGCATGTTTAGATGAAACTCAGTCCCCTATGATTTAGGTGCAGCTAACTAATCTCATGTGAGCTTTAATTAACATGTTTAACTACACATCAGCGTGCTTCATATTATCCGAGCGCACACATGTGCTTGGTCTGAAAGGCTCAGTGTGATGCGAATTCAGTTGTAGAAGAGACCGAAGACAGATGATCAAACTAAACCCAAGCACACTAATTCAACAAGACAGTTATACATCTCACACTATTGTGATCTAACTATGCTATATCTTAGACTTTTGAAATGCTAACAAGCATGATGTTCCTACTGTGTACCACATATAGCTATATACACAGCTTTCAAAGCATAAATTGTATTTTCTAAATGCACATTATTGATATTACTGTGAACAATTCATTCATGCATGGTTTTATTATTATTATTATAAATAATTTTTTACCTGTAATTCCTAATCAAAATGTCATTAGTCAATCTTTCAGTGAAATGACAGATCTCTCCCCAGTGACGTATGCTGGACTTCTCCAATCATTTAGTCAAATAAACCTGCCTCTTTCTTGTAATCGAATGCAAGCTCACCTTCAGATCTGCCTTTATCAATTAACAACTGATGGACAGAACCAAGTCCCGCCATACATTTTTGTGTTTTCCGATAATCTATTTTACTTGGGTGTACGTCACAATATAGAAGAAAATATCTGTCACTACTTCTGTTATATTGTGAGTTTAAGTTGTATTTACAAGAACAGAGCAGACTAGGTGGAAAAATGAGAAAATCTCCAACAATAACCACAAACTTCAATCTTGTGAGATATGTGTGTGTGTGTATATTATATATATATATATATACACACACACACAGATTTTGAATCAGCTGGTCAAAATCACACAATAAGTTGAGACAGGGTGAACAAAAACTAAAAAAATAATAAAATAAACAAATGGACATGAGCAAAGAAAGAGCAAAAGAAAGCAAGAAAGAACCCGAAATGAATCGCGATTAATCAGAATCGTGATTTGGCTAAGTGCAATTATGACATCGCAAAGGCTGCGATATTTTTCTATTTTTAATTATATAAATATGTACACAGCGTGTTTGTGAAGAGCTGTTCTGTGGTCAGTAGTAAATGATGCATCATCTGAAAGCATTGAATTTGAAAAAGCAACACATCAAACATACAAACTTTCCAAACATGAGAAGTGTTTATGAACCTCTTATCCAACAAAAGACAACATTTAATAACATGTTTTTACTTCAAATTTACTTCATAACATCAGTCGAGTGTTTGAAATAGAATTTTGATTACCATGCATTATAAATACACTTTATTATTATGGAAATACCCGAGAAGGCTTGAAGACAGATAAACCATGTATTGTCATAATCATCTGGGTAGGGTTGCACCAGCCGTTCGTAAGTTCTTTCTTAAGTTAGAACGTAAAGTTCACACTAGCGGCTTAGTAACTACTAGCTAGTTTGTAACTAACTCTGTACTTTATTTGGTTGCACCATTTGTTCTTAAGGCAGAACGTAGCTAGTAGCTCGTAAGGTCTCCATAAAGTAATGCATAGTCGCATATGACGACGTTTACCCTCAGTATTCCCTCAAATATGTGAGCAGAAGTTGTTGAAATACCATGAATTTCAGTTTATCCTTCATTCTGACTTATTTTGCCTCACGTAGCTAGTTACAGTAAAGGCCTACTTAATCATGAATATGTTTTTATAAGTAAATAACATTCAGAAACTGTATTTGAAACTAAATTACATTGACATTTATTGATTATGACTGATTTTATTTGACATGCACAACACGGAGTGACAACGGCGCACTATTTAGGACGGGTTCGTGTTGAAGAGTGGCTAGGTAATATTTTCACAATGTTCTCTCTCTCGCGAGTGTAAAATATGTCAGCAGCATCATATATGTCTGAAGAATGAAGTCTGTCAGGTAAAACAAGTGATTAATGCAGTTCAGTCAGTCTGCCATTTTATTCCAACCGTTACTCCTGATAGGAGGCTTCCGTAAATATTTAGTGTATACGTAGAGTTACGCTTCAACTAAGTTTAACGGTGCAACACAAAAATATTTAGTAGTGCCTAAGTTGTAACTTAGTGCCCATTTACGTCAAAACTAGGCTACGTTGTAACTTACGCACAGCTGGTGCAACCGGCCCGTTTATTATATTCATTTAATCAAAGCGTTTCTATGTTCTTTTTATTCAGTCACAGCAATACTGTGAAGTCCATAGGGGATTTCCTTTAACAACATGCATTACATTGCGTTACATTCTGCGATTCCGGCATCCAGTATGAAACAGATGCGTTTAGCACAAAGTAAAGCCACTCAATCCTATTCTGGGTAAAAATAGGAAAAATAATCTGACATGTTACATCTTTTTGATAAAGCTCTAATTGGTTTCCTTTTGAAATATGTTTCAAATTCACACTGAACGCATTTATGAATGTAAAGTGTGTCTGTGTCAAAATAGTGATTAAAATCGTAATCGCAAAATTGATCAAAGAAATCGTAGTTTAAAAAAATAAAAAATCCATATCACACAGCCCTGATGTAAGAAATAGTGTTACACTTTATTTTAAGATGTCAGTATTACAGTGTAATTATACATTTAAGTACTGGATAATGACGATTAACTACATGTACTTACTATAAGGTTAAGGTTAGGATGAGGGTTAGGTTTAGGGTTAACTCCCCATAATTATGCATAATTTCTAGTTATTACTACAGTAAATACATGTAACATATGTAACAACACTGTAAAATAAAGTGTTACTGGAAATCGTTTATATCTCGTTTATACCACCTAGTCTGCTCCAATCTTTTATATAATCGATATATTTATATAATCGATATATATATATATATATATTATACACACACACACAGTGGGAACGGAAAGTATTCAGACCCCCTTACATTTTTCACTCTTTGTTATAGTGCAGCCATTTGCTAAAATCATTTAAGTTCATTTTTTTTCCTAATTTATGTACACACAGCACCCCATATTGACAGAAGGTCACTTTGGCTGAGCTCCAGAGATGCAGTCGGTTGACCTCATGATTCTCATTTGCTCTGACATGCACTGTGAGCTGTAAGGTCTTATATAGACAGGTGTGTGGCTTTCCTAATCAAGTCCAATCAGTATAATCAAACACAGCTGGACTCAAATGAAGGTGTAGAACCATCTCAAGGATGATCAGAAGAAATGGACAGCACCTGAGTTAAATATATGAGTGTCACAGCAAAGGGTCTGAATACTTAGGACCATGTGATATTTCAGTTTTTCTTTTTTAATAAATCTGCAAAAATGTCAACAATTCTGTGTTTTTCTGTCAATATGGGGTGCTGTCTGAACATGAATGAGGAAAAAAAATGAACTTAAATGATTTTAACAAATGGCTGCAATATAACAGAGTGAAAAATTTAAGGGGGTCTGAATACTTTCCGTACCCACTGTATATACACATATACATACATATACACACACATACATTAGTGTTGTCAATTTTAACACATGCGATTAATTTTTTCCAGTTTAACGCATTAAAAATATTTAACGCAATTAACGCAGCATCCGTTTTTTCTGTCATCCTTCTTTGGCTAGCATTAAAATATATGATCATGCTCTTATTCATGCAAATGCTTTTAAACCATTTAAGCGTGCCAAAAGAGAAAAAGAGAATGCACCGTCTTGTGAATGTCCTGTCACACACACGATGCACAGAAAGACGCGCGCCAGTATCAAGTTCTGTCACGCTTGAACGAACAAGCACACAAATAATGCCAAAAATGTCTGTTTTGTCGAGTATCCTCATAAGAGCAGCCTTGAATTAGTTAAATAAAGTCTTAAACTAAAGTAAAGAGTTGTGAGAAAGTGGGACGCGTGTGAGATCCACTTCATGCGCAGCAGCGGCAGCTCTTAAAAGTGACAGCAACCAAAGTCATTGAAGAATCAAAGAACAAAAGGTAACAGAAAATTACTCACTGCTCTTGACTAAACAGTTTTGTAGCCTTAATGATTAATCTATAATTTAGGCTATAAATTACGCAGTGCAGACTGTTTGGTAGCTTTATTCAATTTCTGTATTTTTCCTATCTGTTAGACAGGTAGGAAGGGCACTGGTAAATATGACATTTATTATAGGTTTATGGGAGGATTGTTCTAAGTTCACTTAAATTAAAAGTTATTTTTGAAGCCTAGTTTATAAAAAAAAATAAAAAAAGCTTTCAATTACACTAATGTTGAATGGCTATAATTCATGTTTAAAATTGGGGGAAAAAAATCAATTTCATTGAGACATCAGTAGCAGTATTAGTATCAGTGATACTGGCCTTCATTCATAAAAAGATGCCATTTAAAGTATTTAAAATATACTGTCTTTATGTTGTTTTAATTTGGACATTAACTGTGAAATTATTACATTATAAAATATATTAAAAACGTATAAAAACTCAAGTGTTTCTAATTGTGAATAATCACGATTAATCAGAATTTTTTTTATTAATCTAGTCAATTTTTTTAATCGATTGACAGCACTAATATATATATTAGTTATACAGTCATAATACAAAAATATCTGACAACAAAGATGTGTAATAATGTGTCTTAATTTGCATATAAGATGTGGTTATTTCACAGTCCAGTTACATCAGCTTTGCAATTTCAACAAACTTCATCTTAAGTCATTGTGGTTAGGTTGGTTTCCACATTAATTTCTGTTGTAAAGGTGTGTACTATCCACATAGATGGCAAACTATATTAAAGGTGGCGTAACACCCAACCAGTAAGCACAGAGGAATGTTTCATTAGACTTACTGGATCATTTCCTGCCATTTGACAACAGATATCCTCAGTTCTTCTGAAACATTGCATAAGTCCTGTACATGAATGACAAACCTTTGAAAGATCAGTGGGGTTTAACACCGCTGAAACGTTTAAACCAAGTGTGTATCCAGTAAAAATAGATCACTTATCCTAATTAAGTGCAGCAGCGGCACACCAAATGAAGCCCCAAACTAAGCAGCTCAGGACGCTGTTAGCTGTTCCAGGCTCTTTGACTGGAAGTGGATTTAAGCAATTATGGAGTCCAAATATACCTCTGCTGTCCATGACCTGACCTCATACAACCACCATTCAGAGCGCTCATCTAAACGCAACCTACTTATTCATGGACATCTTTGTGTGCCAATCGCAGTTCACCATCTCACTATTGACACACTCAAACTCCAGCTAAGTACCTGAAGCTATATGACACAATTTGTATGAACACCTGATTGGACAAGTAGAAGGTTCTCAGGACAGTGTGTACTCACATAATGAACATGTCATTGATAATGAAGCTTCTGTCCAGAAACTTGGTGCAAAGGTCAACAGAACAAATCATCCATCAACCATTTCCACTTAAAGTTCAATTGTAGCTCAAGCAGAAGATCATAATGCACTAGAAACGCCAAAGTCATTGGTTCAATACCCAGGGAATGCATGAAGTTGCTTTGGATAAAAGCATCTGCCCTGTGTGTAAATGTAAATGACGTTAAAACAGATCGAATGACACCTGACAGAAAATAAGTAAATAATGGAGACATTGGACATGTATTGCAATCTAAAAGCATGTCAACGCAGCAATTATTTTGAACAAACATTCCTTCTGTAAATCAAACTCTACTTCGATTCTCTCTATTTTTCTCCTTTACATATAATCAACAGACTAGACTGAACATGATTTCCTCGTTAAAACGACCAGATTAATCTGACACGTATATGATGCTCAGAGGAACAAAGACCTCCTGAGACTCTCCAACAATTAGAGGCCATACCTTTCATTCATAATGTCAAATGCATTTGCATTTTTCTGTTTAAAATATCTTCCAATGAAGAATGTGAATAGAAAATGCTGTGTAAACTACCGTATAGATTAGATGTAAGACCAGGCAGTGTAAAACACACTTTACCTTTTCAAATGCTGCTCTAACTCCCAGAACAAAAGCTTCATGGCCATTTCGTCTCGGCCGTGAACTGGGAGGACTGTTTCTCTCATTGATGTGTCAATCAGCAGTCCTCCAAAAACAGAACTTGCTCCTCTATTCCTCACACGACTCAAAAACACACACGTGCACATGCACAAAGAGGCATGGCCACTGTTTCAATCCCTTTATCTTCTCCAGCAGTAGTAAAAAGCTGAACCACCACAAGGCCTGGTTATATTAGCTCTGTACTCCTGTCTCCGTTTGTCTTCACTAAACCGCCTTTGTGCATCTTACAGGGTGAACGATTGAGTGAAAACAGGAGTAGGGCAAGCTGTGACGTCACGGCACTGACAGGGTCACGTGGCGGTTACATAAACCAGCAACAGAGATTAAAATATTCCCAATGATCGCTTCTCGCACGCACCCATGCACTCAGGGAGGCTGCCGTCTTCACAACCCTCAACGGCTATCCAAACCCATCCTGTCCCAATGTTTTTTTCCCCTCTTTATTTTTCCCGGCACAGAAGCGTGCATTTCTCCCCTGTGGAGAGAAGAGGCGGGCCCCTGTACTTGAGCCGGGACTTATCTTGTCACTTCTCATCAGTATCGTAGCCCGACGCAGGCTTACAGCGTGTGCGGCTGGTGAAACACGCACACACGTCTCTCTAGCTTAGGCTGCTTGCAGTAAAAACAACAATATGGATTCCAACAATGGGAGGGATTTTACCTGTTCAAATAACACTCAGTGACAACTTTGAATGGCATTGTGAGGCTCCTGTACTTACGTGTCTTTCTGTGGGCACAGCCGCAGAACTTCAACTTGACTGAAGCTCAGAGGCTTTCATTCAAGCCTTCATAATACTTCTGAATCTTAACTAAGAAGGAAGTGATCTTCTGTCAAGTATGTTAGTTTTAAATCACAGCATTACACTGTAAATAAAATGTTAACTAAATAGGCCTGTGGCTATCATTACATAATCAGCTGATTACAATAATCTGAGATATTCACAATCATTGTGCTGTATGGGATAGTTCACCCAAAAATTAAAATTCTGTCATCAATTACTCACCCTCATGCCATTCCAAACCCGTAAGGCTTTCGTTCATCTTCGGAATGCAAATGAAGATCTTTTTGATGAAATCAGAGCTCTCTGACTCCTCCATAGACAGCCTACGCAACAAACTTTGACGCTTCAAAAAAAGATCATAAAACTAATCCATATGAATTGAGTGTTTTTTAAATTGACTCGATCGCTTTATACGATGAACAGATTTAATTTAGGTTTTTATTCACATATAAACATTGATCAGCGAACAAACAAGCTCAACCGAACCTGCTTGACACGTGAAAAACCTCTTGCAGAAGCTCAAACGTGATGCGTAACATGAGAATGAACCTTGTTGGTTCTTGCAGAAGCTCAAACGAGCTGCGTAACAAGAATGAACCTCATTGGTTCTTGTTTGGATCTCAAACGTGCTGCGTAACACTCGAGAATGAACTTCATTGGTTCTTGCGAAGCTCAAACGTGCTGCATAACACGAGAATGAACCTTATTGTTCTTGCGGAAGCTCAAATGTGCTGCGTAACATGAGAATGAACCTCATTGGTTCTTGTTTGGATCTCAAACGTGCTGCGTAACACTCGAGAATGAACTTCATTGGTTCTTGCAAAGCTCAAACGTGCTGCGTAACATGAGAATGAACTTCATTGGTTCTTGCGAAGCTCAAACGTGCTGCGTAACACGAGAATGAACCTCATTGGTTCTTGTGAAGCTCAAATGTGCTGCGTAACATGAGAATGAACCTCATTGGTTCTCACACGTCAAGCAAACATGCTTGAGCTTCTGTTTACCACAACTGATGCATGAGTTGATGAATGTTTATATGCGAATAAAAGCCTAAAAGAATAAAAGTGAATAAATTCAATCTGTTCATCATGTAAAGCAATCAAGTCTCTTCAGAAAATTTGGACTGAACCTCTCAATTCATATGGATTAGTTTTACAATCTCTTTATGAATATTTGGAAGCATCAAAGTTTCAGTTGCATAACTGTCTATGGAGGGACAAAGCGAGTGTGGAATGACATGAGGATGAGTAATTAATGACAATTTTCTTTTTTGGGTGAACTAACCCTTTAAATTTCAAATCATGGTATTTAATTGATATTTTATATACAGTTTTATATATACAGCACTTATTTGCCAGAGAACACGAGGAATTTTAGGGGAATATGGAAATGCCCACTTTCTGGTGCAGTAGTGTACTATGAGAGCACTATTACCCCCTTTCCACCAGCACGAACCGGGTGCTAGTTCAGAGCTTGTGCTAGTGCCAGTTCGGAGTTGGTTCAACTGACGAGCCTTCTAAGAACCGGTTTGCCTTTCCACGGGCTAGAGAGCCAGTACAGAGCCAGGATTTACGTCACTGTATACGTCACATATTTCACAGCAAAGCTAGTGCTGCAGCGCCAAACACACCAAGCTTGTTCGAGATGCATCGGCTTCCCGCAGAGCGATCAGCGCATGACATCAAAGCACCGCGAGAACGATCCAAAAGCACAAGGAGTCGTATGCTCTACAAACGCTCCAGTGGACCTGCGGCACCCACCGAATCGGCCCGCACTGCTCCGATGCATCTCGAACAAGCCTTCCATCAACAATCGCGGATGTTTCATTACTGTTGATGCTCATGGCTTTGCGAACCTACATCCATTTGTATATAGACGGAGATTACGATCGAGCTGCTATTAGCTCGATTAGCTGCTATTTCAAAAATGGCAGTCTCAAGTTTCTTGTTGGTCATGGTAACCCCGCCCCCAGCCCCTGACGCAAGCGGTTCTTCTAGCCCAGCAATGTTTTGGTGCTACTTACGAACCACTTTTCCTGGTTCGGAGCTGGTGCTTTGTGTGTCGAAAGACAAAGAACTGATTTGAAACTAGGCTCTGGCTCCGAACCAGCACTCAAACTGCCTTGGTGGAAAAGGGGTATATGTGACCTCAAAATAGGAGTGTTTAAATACAGTTCACTTGAAGTCCACAGCACAGCTTGAATTATGATAATGCATTGTGCACATGATGCAGTACGAGTTTCAACTTCACATTTTTACATAATTTCCAACATTTTTAGCCATTACCAGTTACCTCTAGTCTATCTCTAGTCTAGTGGACATGACAGTGCTTCTCCAAAAATTGAAACTGAAAAGTTTAAATGTTTAACATTTCTTATAATGATAATTTCTTATTATTTATTACTATGAACAGCAACAACAATCATTTAAAATTAAACGGTCAAAAACCTAACCCTAACATTTGTTTACTAAGCCTTTAAGGAAATCATACATCTTGTGCTTTTAAGTTCAATCTAAATAAACGACAGTGTACGTGTGAAAGGTGTACATGTATTAAGCTTGAACTGCAAGTGACACGAGAGACCATTAAATCACTAGTAAGTTTTGTAATCATGACAGCCCTAGTCTGAGAACTGGGCAGCCTCAATATTTACATGTAAAATAGACTAACATGATTTGAATAAGAGCCTGGAGAGTTTCGTCGAGAGATGAGCTGAAATGGACACCGTTTAAACAGCTGTGCCGGAGCTGCTGCTGCAGATGAGGACTGCTGCTCACAGAAGCCCTGCAGTCAGCAGCTCCCTGATACCCGTGAGCCTTCAGTGCCACAAAATTTATAGAAACTTTACATGTTTCAAACAGTGTATTTAGGCATGCAGGGCTGTCCCTAGGCAATCGGCCACCCTCAGTGTCTGTAACTTATCCGAGAGTCAGAGTGCAGATGCCATTCTCCACAGTCTTCAACCTGAGCCTAGTTTATGATTTTGCCTGATTCACAATGGTACAGCACAACGCCATCTGAAATGGTCCACCAACTTACCACATATTAGAACTCGTACTCTGCATACTACTATACAAGTTGGAAATTAATAGCAGGGTGTCTACAGATATAATTTAGATTTAAGTTATAATATAAGTTATAAGATATAAGTTAAATTTAAGACTTAAGATTTTTAATACCACCTTATATGAAATTTAAGACCAAACCTGCAATGGAAATACACATTCCTGGACAAATCAGCATTTTTTGAACAAATCTCTTGAATTAAATTTTTTTAATAGTCACTTGTAACAATGTAATTGATACAATCATTATTTGAAGCGCCATGTTACTTTCAAAAGATGATTCACTCTATTTTGATCACCAACATAGACATCGGTGTTTATATCCAAATGGTACAGAACTTATCTCAGTTCTTCAATGATAATATGAATATTTGTTACAGAAATAATGATACTGTGTCTGTGAAGCTGTTTCATACCTATACTGTACATGACAACTGCTCTCTCTGGATCAGCGGCAGCGCCAACACAATGTTCCGGTGTGATTTTGTCAAAAGTTTAATAGACAGGCGAATCATTGTAATTTAGGAATGAGATGATGTGGACTCATTCTCGAGCCATTTTTCATTAAACTTCCATTTACCCATTTTTAACTAGCTAGCTGTAGTTTGACCTGTATTCTGCTCAATTTTCTCTGATGACACAACAACTACCACAGGAAAAATAAATCTTTGGTCTGTCCAATGATTGGCGCTTCAGTCACTGGGTCCTTCAGACTGGAGACATTTTTGCAGTAATTTGACCAAAAATATTTAAAACCCATAGAATCTGAATTTTAATTGAAAGTCAATTTAAGGCCTTTTATTAGGAAAACTTTAAGACATTAAGACTTAAGGACCCGCTGCCACCCTGAATAAGAATTATTAACTGACAAAAAACAAACTAAAGCATTATGCAAGAACGCTACAAATTACATGAACAGCGAACTGGTCTCATGAACATGGTGTAGCTGGAAGATTGGTGAGATCACATTGTGGGATTTCGTCATGAACAAACGAAGGCCACGCTGCCACTCTGCGTGAGAGAAAGTACCATTTTGCCAATTGGGCTGACAGCAGCAGGTTGCACAACAGAGCTTCATCCTGTATTCTCCAGCTCAAACTCTGACAGTGCAGCACACACAGAATAGACTGGACAACCTCAGCAAGTTTCACTCCATGAGCAAGGAAAGAAGCATGTGAGAACAGCTTCAGCGTGCACGGTGCACAATTACTGCTCAGAATGACTTAATATGGTGACGTTTTTCTAAGAGGAGACAGATGTGCACTTCGTACATTTAAAAATTCCACAATTCACTCTTAATGAAATGACATTTTTAGCACAGATTATGGGCATGTAAAAAGTGCCTTTTAAAATGGAAAATCGTTTGCTTCTGCTGGTTGTATCACAGGTTCGTGAGCAGTGGTTTTATTTTCCGTAGAGTAGCATGTTCCTTCAGCATTTAGGGAAGTGTGAATGGCCACAGACTTCCTTACACATTTGTGGTTATGTAACTGTTCTAGTATGTGCACAGAAGAAACAGGTATAAGTAATGTGGAGTGAAACCTGGAATTAGCAGGATTAGCCCTAAAGCAAAACAGCCATGGAAAAGACCTGGGACGAGTCATTGAAGTAGTTTCCACTACAGAAAGCATGAAGGCCTGCGGCTAGAATAGTAGAAGCCTTCTTGCCTTGCCGCTGTTATATGCACCAAATTTGCACAGGTCCACCCTCTCCTTTTGTCTGGAAGCACTCTAGCCTTTATATAAAGTGACAGACGAGGCACTGCAAAGATGCAAGACTCTGGGAATTTACGCACCCGTTTTATTTTGCATTGAGTGAACCTTATAGCCCCATTGCACGCAATATATTGTAGCATTCACCGCTTTATAAGTGCACTTTTCTCAAGTGAACACTTCAAAAGCTGTACACCGAAGACAAACAGCCATTGATGGTACGGTTAAGCTCCAGTTCGTTGGGGCTGATCGAGTGAGACAATAGCTGGGATGTAGGCGATTTGAGGGGGATCTGAGAGGGGGGTTGTTTACATTGTACACGATGTTCTTGATGCAGACGGCCAGTCAAGCACGAGTATTACTTCCACTCGAGCTCCTAATGCGATTTGTGGACATTTTTGGTATGTTTGCAGACACTGTCAAGATGTAGCAATATCGGACTGGGACAATAAATGAAAAGTGTGGCCTGATCTCCACATGGCACTTTTAATTATTTGAAAGGATGTGATTAAAATAGCAGAATCCTGTAAAACTAGTAAACAATTCTCACAAAAAAAAGAAGAAGAAAGAAAAACATCAATGACCATTAATTACCAATAAGATTCAGCCCTAGTCTGAGACCTGCTAGCTTCAATATTTAAATATAAAATACACTAACATAAAATAGAATAAGTCCTTAGAGACAATAAAGCAACTTAAAAACTAAATACAATTAAATACAGTTGTATTAAACTTAACTAAATACAACAAACTAATTTGAAATATTTTATGAAAAAATACACAACTTTTTTCTTTCCAACAAAACAATTGATCAAAAGCACCCAGCAGCCCTCCATCTTTTAATGGAGTGTTAAGGCTTCTGTGAAAGTTTTTCTTTGCTTTAAGCCACTTTTACAAATGAGACGTCTCACGGCATGCGGAGAAGGCATTGAGGCTGATGCTTGATCTAATTTAAACTGCAGTATGAGCACTGGGATAATCACAGAAGGATCTCGCATCATCTCCATCCTTCCTACTGTGATGTAGAAGCCTAAAAAGGAAGAGGCATCTCCTCCTGACTGCACTTGAGGAACGCAACGTTCCTACTGCAGCTCTATAGGACAGGTAGTGTGTGAACAGCATGGGACAAAAAGCACACGGTTCTCAGGTGAAGCAGGGTTCATGTTCGCAGACTGAACAGTAATTACCCTGATGTAGCAAAAGAGATAACAGGCCTGCCCTCAACTCATGAATATTTTGGTTAAAAACATGAATCATTCCAGTTTCATGTGCAACTACACTGTAAAAAAAATATGATCAGTAAGTCAAGTCAATTTTACATTTCTTAAATTATTTTTATGAGTTGAAGTAATGTCAACTTTTTTTTATAAACGTAAACTTTCTAAAGCAGCAACTGAACTTGAGTGTTTTTTTATAATTTTTTATTATTATTATTATTATGTGTACATGCCAAACAGCCAACACCAAGC
>RJVU01004028.1:485233-528280 GCA_003731715.1 Anabarilius grahami | reverse complement strand
CACAAAGCAATTTGTTTTTAATAATTCTCTCAAATAGTGTTGCCATTTTATTTATTGGCCTAGTTGAATTTGTCTCTTCACATGATCCATCAGAAGGTCTTTAAACACTGCGCTTAACCAGGGGTTATCGTCGTTCTAAACACCGCTTTTAACCCCGGGTAAAGGAACGTTTTACACTTGTAATTTAGAAGCAAGGTTAGCACCGCTTTTTACCCGGGGTAATGAAACCCTGCTCTGGAGCAGGGTTAGCACCGCTTTTGCGGTCCAAAATGTCCATTCAGTATAAACTCAATAGTACAGTCTGCAATACGAGAATGCGCAATGCTAGAGCTTACGTAAACAGGTCGCGTGCTGCGTTTATCCAATCAATGACACTGACACCGCAAATATGCAAATAAGAACGTTAACCCAGGGTTTAGGAATGTACAATGTGGAACGTCAGTTTATGAATACCCAGGATTAATTGTTAACCCCCGGGTAAATTATGAGCAGTGTGAAACGTGAAGCACGATAACCCAGGATTCCGTTTACCCGGGATTTAGAATGACCCAGAGTTAAATATTTCAAGTGTGAAAACCCCTAGAAATCCCTCTAATATGCTGGTAAAACATTTATTCTTATTATTGTTGAAAAAAGTGCTGCTAATTATTTGGTGGAAACCTTTTTCTCTTTCTTTTTTTTACAGGATGAATAGAAAGTTCAAAAGAACAGCAACATTTTTACAGGATTGTTGGATGAATAGAAAGTTCAAAAGAACATTTTTCTGATTAATGCATTCATATTTAAAAAAAAGTGTGTTTAAAAATATTTAATGCAATTAATATTCAGGCATTATTATGGGCCACTCTGCTGTAGATATTGGTAGTTGCATAAGCCTTTAAAAATCCCATTGTTTTGGCCACTAATCCCAAATATTTCCATGTTAGACACCTAGGGAAATGCTTTATGTAAATGCACACACAACACTGGGGTCACACGGTGTATTTTC
Source organism: Anabarilius grahami (assembly GCA_003731715.1). Classification (NCBI taxonomy): domain Eukaryota; kingdom Metazoa; phylum Chordata; class Actinopteri; order Cypriniformes; family Xenocyprididae; genus Anabarilius; species Anabarilius grahami. The sequence continues at coordinate 527,292 of RJVU01004028.1, read as the reverse complement.
CCAAAAATTTACCACGTCTCTGTTGGCTCTCTTTCTTACTAAACAGCACTGCCTGTTTTTCCAGATTCACTGAGCTGACTCCCCCGCCTGCTCCCTCTCTCCATCTGTCATGTCAGCCTGTGACGAGTGTTCCTCTCTCACTGCTCTGCCCTAATTCTGAGAAGAATATATATACGCTCAGCGCCAACCGGCAGAATCCAGTTTGCTTATGGAAAAGAGCCCGCGATGAGAGCCGCGGAGTAGTCCGGGCAATGAGGTGGGAAGCGTTCCAAGCCCTCCCTCCACAGCGCTTAAAAACACCAGAAGCATCTCTGCAGTCGTGTGCTGGCCTGTGTGAGCAATCACACCTGCATCAGCGCTGAAGCCGCTCTATATGCTTGGCAAAAACAGATGCGTGACTCACTGAATCCCGACACTGAGTAAGGGAGCATACTGAGTACAGCCATAGAGACACATGAAGCAAATGCCTTGAGGGATGAAAGCACTAGTTTATCATCACAGTGACATTTCTAAATGAGGGGTGGCAGTCATAATAATACATTAGGTAAAAGTTGGAGACAGTGGAAGAGATTTTAATACTAGGGAGTAATAGCAAAGTCCCATTTTACATGAAGGTAAAGGTACGCATACATGTTCTATTGCATCGCTACACACCAGTCCACAAACTTTGTTCATCAGACTCTAAACTCCTCATTGTTCCTCGCTTTCGTCTCTCATCCATGGGTGGAAGATCATTTAGTGCCGTAGCACCAAAACTATGAACCAGGGATGGGTGCAACGACTAATTTCATAAACATTTAAACAGAAATTTTGCAACCGACTAATCAACTAGTCTAAACCCCCATCCCCGGAAACAGTCTTTTTATGCAATCCATTTGAATTAGAAAATCCCAATCCATTTGAATCTCAAGAAAAGCTTGACGTGTACTGACAACTATACATTATTTAAGTGTATTCTCTTCTTTAGGATGTTGATATAGCAACTGTTCAAGTGTGAAGTAAGTTTTATTCATAATATTTCTCCTTTAATCCGATATAAAATTTCATACCGTAATGTCCCTCATAACCGGTAGTATAACAACCCTATGTGCAAGCTTAATTGTTATTTACTAGTTTGTCATGACATAGAAGAAATTGGAAAAGTTTTGTGTAGGCTTTCAAAATCCTCTCACCTTGCTCATCTTCCGAGTGGACATTTCTCTGAACCTGCCGAGAGCGCCACAGAGAAAACAAAAACATGCAAAATCAGAGGTCAAATTAAATGATTTTGTTTTCCGCTCCACATACACACTTTTCAAAATAATATATTAACTTTAAAATGTAACATTAACATGACGGTATTTTAAACGTAGCCTTTGTAAAAATATAAAGCAAAACATTAAAAGTTGTGGAAAAAATTTAATAAACGTAAACGACTAGTATTTCCAAGTCGACTGCAGCAGCAGTCTTGTTTAATTGACTAGTCAAAGTCTCGCACATCCCTACTATGAATATCACCATTTCTTCCTTCAAGTCAATTCTAAACTATTCTCACAGTATTTTCATCCTTCTACTGACTAGGGGTGGGACAATATATTGTTGTCCTTCGTGCGATATGAGAATCGATACGATAGTGCCAAATATCGATATTTTAATGAATAAAACAAGGCACTCTTAATAGATTTCCCTAATCCCAGCATCACTACTTTATGGCTCCTCGAGGTGGCGCTCAACACATGAATGAGTATAATGTGAACATACTGTAAGTTAACTACCCTTAGAAAAAGGGGTTTTTAATGGGATGGCGGACAGCAGTGCGAGTAAAATAATAGATGTCCCAGCCACGTTCAAGTCCAAAGTCTGGAAAACCTGCACTTAACCTTTTCACAGGCATTTTGTTTTCATAGTTAGACCGATATTGTGATTTATTATTTAGGATTGTCTAGCAATATACTGATTATCGCAGAATTGCTATATCGTGATTAGGGATGTCAATTTACACAAATTCCCATGATCGATCGTCTTTTAAATTAACAATCAATTAATCGTTAGACTTAATACTGCAATATACGTCTACTGCAGTGGCATATAGTGAACAGCATGACAGGGTGTGCAAATGCTGCTCAAAATGGCATGTTCCTCACCAAATTGAAAAATGTATCTAATCTAAATAAAGGGCTAGTAGGATTGTAAAATGAGTCGATGTGATTGATCAAATATAACGACTAATACAACGTGTCACCAACAGATCAGATGTGTGCTTGTCAGTTGTGGACTTCTTGTAACAACTTCCTTCTCTTCCTGGAATAATGCGCTGGAAATGGGAACTAAACCCAATGAATTCACGACGATTTATTAAAATAGTGTTCTCATTATAAATGTTATGTAATATAACAGTACCAATCATAGTTATTACTAGTCGTGTATTGCTGTTTGAGCTGCGTGCGCTGAATGAACACCGGTAAACTGGAGCACTCTGCTTGCGAGTTATTTAACTCAAAGTAACGCATCCTATATGAGATTAATCAATCCGATATATACAAAAGAAACATAATATTACAAATTATATCTGCACAAAATGACGCAAATGTACATGTGAACTTGTACTAAGTTACGTGCTATTCAGAATGTGTGACTCATGTAGTGGATGCCCTCTTCCTGGAGTGATGAAACACAGCAACTAAACCCAAATAATTCACAATGTTTGTTTTCTTTATAATGTTATGTAATATGACAGTCCCAATCATAGCTATAGTCACCGGCACGCTTTACTACAGCGTTAATTCTTAACCAAATGCATCCTATATGAGATAAATCAGATATAGATAGGCATACACAAAATAAACAATATTACAACTTACATTTGCACAAAACAAAAGGCTTAGTCATGATGGTGTAACTCTAGCTGTTAAATGGTCACAAACATAACTCGGGCATGCTCGCTTCATTTTTCCTTGTGTCTGCTTTACATGTTTCGCGGTTGAGCGCACATGCATGAACCTGCTTAATCGACGATCGCTAAGTTTTATCGATTAAATGTATTATGGATATGATGTTATGATGATATTATCAGTATCGTGAGCCATGTATCGTACCCTGTGATTCCCACCCCTACTACTGACTAGTCGTCTTTTGTTATTGCCATGTTTTGTATTTATTTAAATGCTTATATTGTGCATATTATGTCTCAATATTATTGCCCTTCTGTACAGCCACCAAGTTTGGGAAAAGCACTTTATAAATTAACTTTATAAATAAAAATCTGGTAATGCTAAGTATTAAATAAACATTTTACATATTAAAAACTAACTGATTAAGCTACAGTTATAAAGAAAAAAATAATCAAAGACGCAAACCAAAGGTATTGCATAGCTGTTACACAAGCCCTAGTGCTCATGCAGGTGATGCAAGTTTAAGTCCACCTTGTGTCATTCCCTTCTCAGCTTTTCTGCTCAAATTCTATATCCAATAACTCTACTGATACAGTTAATTAAATGTGGCTAAAATGCAAAAAAACAAAACAATATGATGAAACAGCTATGTTGAATCATATCAGCTACATAAAATCGAACAAATATCCTGTATGTAATTTAGTTATCAAAAATCTGCAGTGTATGTGTGTAGGAGCAGAGGCCCGTGTTTCTCTGTCTCAATGGAGACTACAGGAATCCCTCCTCCCTCCTAATCGAACGGCATGCATCCCTCTCCCATAACCCCTTTTCTCCATTCAGGCGGAAGAGAACCTGAGGGAGCCTCAAGCCTGGCCTGTCCTCATTGTGCGTTACATAACCGCTGCTTCATTCAGCGAGGGGACCCCCGTTTGCACTAATCACTGTGCGGGAACGCAGCTCTGCTCCCTCTGCCAGTCCTCCCTTTTGTGGCCATTTGTTTAAACAGGAAGGGGACACGGGCGCAAGGCAAACGGACACGCCGCCTCCTTCCGCAGGGCTGGCAGCACTCGTGTGCTGTTCGTGCCGAAGAGCAGTGCTCTCAGTGGAGAGGGAATAGACGATCAAAGACAGAAGTGGCCGCTGCATTCATACACTGGCCTAGATATCAGTTAGCAGGTCTGATCACAAATATTTGCGATAACCATGTTTTGTTTACTACATTTGCACTTTAAATTCCATTCTTATTTTAAGTGAATACGCAATGAAACATTGTAGAGTTTGATTGGACATGCATCGTTAGATGTCAACAATAATATGAGAATTTGAGCATTTTATTTTAAGCTTTTTCCCATTTTTGAGTTGCGACCCATCCTGATCAACTCTTGAACATGCTTTTTATAAGCTGAAGATAAACTTAAAGGAGGAAAACTGTCATCAATTACTCAACCTCATGTTGCTTCAAACCCAATAAGACTTTCCTTATTATATTTGAAGATTTTTTTTTAATGAAAGTAAACATGTTTGGGCTTCAATTTATCATATTTGATGTGCTTTATGTATGTGCAATGATCGATGTTTATATGTGAATAAAAGCCTGTATTCTCTTCAGAAGAATTTGAACTACTTTAACAATGCCTTTATGAACTTTTTGAAGTCTCAGAGTTTTGGCTATCTGGACTTTTAAAGAAGGAACAGAAATCTCTCAAGATTAATTAAAAATATCTTGTATTGAAGAGGCATAAAGCCTTGTGTGTTTGTCATGACATTGAGTAAATGGCAGAATTTTCATTTCTGGTTGAACTTTAAGGGTACTTGCCCCCGAAACAAGCAGGAGCTATAGATGGCTGCAGCACAGACCTGACAAAGAATCACCAGAGAAGATACTCTGCACATGGTGATATCTGAGTTGCAGACTTCAAGTAGCCATTGCATGCAAAGGATATGTAACAAAGTAATAAACGTGACTTTCATTTGTATAATATCGCTGTGTCCAAACATGATGGTGTTCTTACAGGTGCAGTGTGTAAATTTTAGTGGCATTTAGCGGCGAGGTTGCAAAAACTCAGCACCATGCTCACCCCTCCCTTTTGAAGCACTTTAGAGAAGCTACGGAGGCCGACGCAAAGACAAAGATGTTGTTGCCTGAGACAGCAGATAGCCAGGCAACCAATGAGGTTTCTTCTTTCTTCTAACAAAGAACGGTCCCTGCTTCTAATAAACCAGACTACTACTACTACTACGTGTATTCAAAGTAATGACGATGCAAGCTGCCTCTAAAAAACACCAACGAACAGAGTAGAGCAGTGTGTCTGTTTAGGGTTACTGTAGAAACATGGCGGCGCAAATTGACGACTTTACATGGAGGGGGGCCTGCGGTGTATGATATAGCAATGGCTCATTCTAAAAGGTAATAAATACATAAGTTCATTATGTAAGGTCTTCATACACCACTCAAAACATAGTTATGTATATTATATTGCATTTCTGTCAATAGATCCTCCTAAGTTTTACACACTACACCTTTAAATGGGGTAGGGACTAAGGCTATGCTCACACTGTCAGTTTTTGGGATTGACAACCGCATTTACTTAAAAGGTGTGAGTCTCCAAATGTCCCGTTCACACAGCAACTTACAGTAGCGTCTCGACTGCGGTCTGTATGAACGTGCAAAGGGAGTCGAGCCCATATTCTCTCACCAGTAACCAGAGCGACAGTGACCAAAGTAATAAAGATTGTGACGTCCATAAAACTGAAGTCTTATCACTTTTGACACGACAAGAGTCGAATCTCCATTAAAGGGGCTCTATGTAATAATGACACCCAGTGTTCAAAATAGGTACTGCAGTCCAAATTCAAAATATTGTTTGAACGAGAGGGCGGGGCAAAGACGCGGGTTGCCAGCAACAATAGGGAGCGCAATTCACAATGAAAGCTGAGGAGACTTACACACTGTAAGCTGATGAGTTGATTTATCTGTTTTAATACGCTGTTGTTCATAGAGATATTTAGATGGATTCAGAGGCTTTTTAGGTCAAGTAGAATCTGCGATTCTCTGACCCAGTTTGTTTGCTGGTTTCCATGGTTGCAATACGCGCTGTTTTCCGCCAACTGGCAACCTGCGATGTCGAAATACTATTGGATAAACTGACAGCAGGAGGTTTCGCACAGACCAAAACAAAGACGGACATTCCGACACGGAACACACATTTCAAAGTAGAATATCTGGCTGTAGCATTGTTTTTCTGAGAAACAAGTAGGTGAACTTGGCATGTTTCCTAAATATCTGCAAACATATCGGGGTATTTTTATGCTTTATTAACCCTTTAACACGTACGATCACACCGGTGTGATCAGTCTTGGCTGGTCCCTGGAGCGTACGATCACACCGGTGTGATTAGAACGTTCAGCGCATCACGCGATCAACTGCCAAATTCAAATGTGTGTGCGCGCTTTAACTGGCGCAAAACCAGAGACGGACGCGCGCAGCGCTTTTCATATATTACATATATGCAGTGTTTTCAACCGCATAATGTTTATTTTAGGTTTCAGACATTTAAATACACATGAGTACTAACAAAACAATATATTTAGAGTTTGTAAAATACACAATGATGTCTATAGAAGCGGAAATAACAACCCTTTCCATTATAATTAGACGAAACGTTTTATTCATATCAGATACACATTGTGAAAGTAACTTTAAAGCTTACTCTATTCTTCCCCAGTTCACTGGCTCACTTACTTCCATTTATTTCGGGAGAAGTGGATGAATTCACGGGTTGTAAATCCAACAGATCCGATTCTCTGTGCGGAGCAAACTAACATGGCGGCGCCCATCGCGCATATGGCTCAACTAACATGATCGTTATAAAGGTGTTTAAACAGCAAAACACATCCACTTGCACATATTCGGCAATCTGAATATTAGATACTTCATGCTATAGTTAACAAATCTGTGAATATTTTGAATAAAAAAGGAAAAATTAAATAAAAGCAGATCATCAGTCATACAGCGCTGCGGTGTGTCACGTAACAAGCAATGACGCGTCACCATGGAAACCATAAAGCGATAAGTTCTAAATAACGGTCGCTTTAAAAAACTCACGCTGGGGGGTCAGACAGAAAATTTAAAACTTACGTGCGAAAGGGTTAAAGTAAAAATCTTACATAGAGCCCCTTTAACTGACAGCAGCTTTTATATCTGGATGGAGAGCGGAGTATTTGAGTCGCATGTAGAACTCAAAACTGACGGAAGCAGCACCTGTGGACAACAGTGACTGGATCTAAAACCTTCTGATGACACTGCTCATTTCTCCATCGCTGCAAGTTACAGAAACCACACATGAAAACCGGCAACATATGGTTGACATGCGTTTTGTGCAGTGCAGAGTGACAGACAACTAGTTGTCCAGTCCAGGTCCGTTCACACTAGTTCACGCAGGTTTCCGAGAACGTGGAAAATCTATGGGTGCGAGTTCGGTTAAAGAACAGGCTCTGACAACAAAAGTGATGTCTCGCGCTTATACTTCAATGAGCGCCAGACATCACTTTTGTTGTCAGAGCGCGATCAGACCTCACTAACCGAGTGAGGAACGCAGTTGGACATAGTGGTGTATCAGAAGTAAAAAATTATAGAAATACTGTTCGGTTTCTCACACAAACCGATCATTTCGTGTCTTAGGACATTAATGTGCCGTCATGAGCCGCTGGGTTTAATTTGGATTTGTCTAAGCATGTTTTTTTGACTCTTATAGATTGTGTTACCATTCACAAGCTTTATACAGCTGACAGACAGCAACGGTTGGAGTTAAAAATCATCATTTGTGTTCTACTGAAGAAACAGTCACCTACATCTTGGATGCCCTGGGAGTAAGCAGATAAACATCAAATTTTCATTTTTGGGTGAACTATCCCTTTAAGGACTAAAAAACAGGACTAACAACGGTATTCTGTTGCTGTGTGAATGTGGATAATGTGTAAAGGGTCTTGTAATATCTACATGTTGAATTAAAAATGTATTATTCATAATCTAAAACTGAAGAGTGCAGAGGAAATTCAAGGTTTAAAAAAAAAAAAAGTCATTATTTAAAACAATGAAAAACACAGAATATTGACCATACCTACACTATCATTTAAATGTTTGGGGTCGGTAAGACTTAAAGCTGAATTTTCAGGGTAGCACTTAATTTTAATAGTCATGTTTGGCATGAACATACTATGTTCTTATTAGGGCTTCAGTGTTCTATGATCCTTTAAAAATGTTTTATCAATGTTGAAAACAGTTGTGCTGCTTAATTTTCCCCACCAGCACTTTATAAAAAATAATAATAATTAGTTGCCGGCCAGCGTTTTTGATAATTTTCACAAATTTCATGGCCGCCAGAATATTTTGTTGTATGAATATCTGAACATGCAATGTCAAAAGAAATAACAGCTTTTAAACAAACAAACAAAACAAACATAAAACTGTTTTCTTATAGTGTCATGCATTATCAAAATTAAGAAAAAAAAGAGCAACATTTCGATCAAAAAGCTGAGAAAATAGCATTTTTTCCCCAAAGAATATAACGTGCATAAGCAATGCTTTTATTACTTGTTTCTGCTCATTTTTGCCTGTGTTTTGATCTGGAGATTCGGTACACTTTCAGAAGATGCGTAATAGCGCCCCCTACTGTATAACAGTGAAAACACGGAAAGCCAGAAAATTCCGTCCCTGGCGGGGAAAGAGTTTCATATCTTACCGATCCCAAACTAGGGTAGTGTATACCCATGATGATTCAAACAAATGACTGTTTGTGTCACACTTACATAAATGTGAGCTGCCAGTGATGTTCAAAATGTCACCAGTAAGTTCAGGTTTACAGTACTGAAGTGTACAGCGAGACACTGAGACCTGCAAAATTTTTCAGCAGTATAGCCTCGAGCCCAAGACTAACAGATTTAAGACAGTCACGTTTTCCAGGAATCACATTAAGAGTTTGCTGAACTGGCAGATTGGCTGTCATTCTTGGTATTTAAGATGGAGAGAGCATGTCTGAAAGATGCCTGTTTCATCACTTTGTGCTCCTGTAATGACAAGCAAAGCTCACTCGAGTTGCTCGGGTAATGCTTAACATTACTACTGGGAATTCAGTTTACCTCTCACGCTAATGGAGCCAAGAAAACAGTGTTTGTTAATGAAGGCGACCTTCGACCTGAACACAATGAACCTTAATGCCATTTCAGATTAACATTTTAAAGCCATTGTTTGTGGTGACTCTTAACCTCGCACTGTACGTTTAGTGCCTAAGTCTGGCTATATTTACACCATTCGTTCTTCTCTTCCTGCCACACACCCTGATCACCCTTCCATCTTGTTAAACATCCACTCACAGAAACCAATATAGCAGATTACTACTAGTCTACGTCAGATGCAAATCCATGACGACAGCGTCTTGACTGTAATAAGACTTAATCGTCGGGTGCTGTCCAGGGCCTCAATCGCTGTTTGGCTGCATGGTGGTGTTTTGAGTTGGCCAACTAAATCAAGATCATCAACATATTTTCCTTCCAATATGATAACATTGGATATGAAGTTATAAATGCAAAATATACCAGAAGTCTCAAGTATGTAAAAATAAATTGGTCGACAGCTCAGAGAAAGAGAGAGAGAGAAACAGACAGCGATATGGAGGGGGAGTGGCAGAGCCCAGCCGGTTATAACCGGTCCTCTTGACTCCGAGGAGCTCACGGTCCCTATAGTACAGCTACAAAAAGGCAGCTGGGATTTCCCTGTTCAAATCCCTCAGTTTTCTATTTGTCTTTGTCATCTGCACCCAGCTCTAGCAGCTTCATTTCATGACTACAAGGTCTCAAAGGCCCAAAAAAGGTCATACAAATAGCAGTGCTTAGATGATGACAGCAACACTGAAGCTAAAAACAAAGGAACAAAGACAATACAGGGCCGGGCGGCATGATGGTATAATACAGAGTGACAGTAGAAATGTATCAACTTGTAGAGATTTTGCTACATCGTTTACAGATGGATATATGTGTGCCGTTTATTGGGCAGGACCGTTTTACGTAATTTACATATTAAGGCAATGAAAAACAAGGATAAAAATACAGAATGCGATGTCAAAAAAAAAGAAAAGGAAAAAAAGAACAACTAAAGCAACATTATTGCAGAGCTAAGTTGCCAAGTAATGATGCAACTTGCTGCATTAATATGATAATGCGGTCACATTTGTGTGTATATATATATATATATTAGGGCTGCACGATTAATCGCATGCGATTGTCACGCGCATTTCGTCAGTAAAGCCGGTTCCCTGATTACCACTAAATCGCCATCACCTGCTTTCAGATGGAGCGGCATATAATAGACAGAGCCGTAGATCACTGACAAGCCACGCAATATCGCGTTCATTATCGAAGGCGATTCATCTGCGATATGAACGCGATATTGCGTGGCTTGTCAGTGATCTACGGCTCTGTATATTATATGCCGCTCCATTTGAAAGCAGGTGATGGCAATTTAGCGGTAATCAGGGAACCGGCTTTACTGACGAAATGCGCGTGACAATCGCATGCGATATATCGTGCAGCCCTAATATATATATATATAATTTTACAACGTGGCTCATCTAGTCAGATTCCAGAGTGGGAAATGTTTTGTAATTGTTTTTTACTGTTTTGTTTTTTAACTTGAGTGTTATATAATACAAAGCTCAGGATGTTTTGCACTGATGCCTGATTTATTTAAACATTATGAATAATCTTATCCTTTTGGTTTGAGTACATACCCCAAGAAACAAACAAATAATGATAATAAAATAATGAAGTACCTTTTCACATGTAAAGTAGGGCTGGGTAAAAAAAAAGAAAAAGATTATCAATTCTTTTTGATGAACTGAGATCGATTCTTAGATCCCAAGAATTGATCTTTTAGTCTATTCTGTTTTCAGTTGATGAATGAACAGAACATTGTAGCACGATAAATTGCAATAAGCTTTGTTACTTTTGATATGAAACAAAGTTCCAGATTTCAAATTCTGTCCATTTAATTACGAAATTCAAACAATCAATACTGTTTTGGCCCTCTTTAATGTGTCGTGACAGACCGCTGTTGAGGCCTCAGTTCAAGCAAAGCAGCAGCGCAAAGTTCACGAGAACGAATCATCTCTTCTGCATTCATAAACATGAATGAACATCAGAAGGTATGTTAAACGATACAGCAGGCTACAACTTACCGAAACCCGTATCACATCTCATGTAATTGCTCAATCAGCGTTACGTTACAACTGCGGAAAGACGTCAATAAAACAGCTTGTAAACAGTCACGTAACATTACATTTACCACAGAAAAGCCATTCAGTGACCATAAAATTCTCCACACACACACACACACATATACATATATATATATATATATATAGTCAGCTAGGAAAATTAACTCTAGAGAGGAACATTTTGCTAAATATATACCCCTTATACATTCATTATATTTTTTACTGCTCTTCAATATTTAATGTGTTTGAATAAACCCATCAAGTTATGACAGCCACCATTTAAATGTTTATATTTAAAAGAAAAAAACAAATTGGAGTAGAAACAATCATGTAATTATAAAAGTTAGTACTATAACTTTATTATGATAAAAACGTCCTTGTGTGTGATTTAAGTGTTTGTATACAAATCAGTTAATTTTAACCTTCAATATTATAGTAATGTATAGTTTACATCATTAATTGAGAGATTTTTCTTCTTTAAAATGTTTGCCATGTACTGTGTCTGATATGTATCCCCAATTAATCAATACTGAATCAAATCGCAAACTTGTGAATCGGAATAAAATAGAATTGTGAAATGTGTGTCAATATCCAGCCCTAATGTAAAGTATCTATTATTTAGTTACTATTTATAAAACAAATGTTAAATTACAAGCACGATATCTATTCAATGACACATGCCATTGCAGTTACATAAAATTACTCATACTGTGATTTACCATTTCAGTCACACCAACCCTTATATGAATGAAACTATCTACTGAGGCACAATCCAAACAGAACATATTCAATGATACAAAAGGCAGGTCCGCCTCACTCTACTTAATAGAAAGTGCTTACAAATAAAATTTAATGAAACAAAAATTACGCGATTACATACAGATGCAATAAACTCAATAAGGAAACAATTAAACAAGCTATTTGTAAAATGTACATTGTGATGTATAGTTTTCTTTAATATATGCTTAGCTAGAAATACCCTGGAAATCCATTTTGCTTAAGTATTTAACATGATATAAATGTAATGTAATTTGTGTCAGACCCAATGAACTCACTTTTCCCCCTCAAAACATAAAAAACATGAAGCACAGAGAGAGAATGCTTATATGAAAAAACAACAAAAACACAATAACCATGAAGTTTACACAACAGTTCTAGGAACTCCAGTATAATGAGCTGTCTCTACCCAGAAGATGCTTTCCCTGAAGACAAAACTGAACTGCATATGACTTCAAGGAATGGATCCAGGCAGGTATGCACTAGATCTAGATAAAGGGGGTTGTAAAATAGGTCCATACAGGAGGGCAGCGTGAAGTAGCTGATGTTGTTTTGGTCATTAAAGGTGACTATGCATAACCTTTCATTTTGTAATTCAAATCTCAAAAACTTCTACAGTATCTCTCTGCATGAGCTAAAGTTGGGTGCACAAGTTCTAAAACGGCACTGTTAAAATGACCTTAGAGCTGTGCTGGGGCAGTCAGACGTCATTCTGTGATAATGTGAGGGATATTTCATTTCAATGGACTTTCCAAATGGCACGGCTTCTGACGTACCTGGTGAAACAAGCAGAATGCCGTCTTGGGTGATTAGCGATTTCATAGAAAACATTTTGAAAAATAACGCACTGTTCAAAACAAATGTAAGGCTTCCTTGTGTGTTATTTCTACAACAATACAGGTCCTAGAAGGAATTATACATCTTATTCGCTTTTCCTCATCAGGAAATTAATGAACCTGCCATCTAACCGTAAACAGCGCTCCTACATCTCAGGCTCAGCACAGCATGAAGTTCTGTCATCAAGACAATTAAAGGTTTTCCATACACAACATCAATCTGACATGAGCTGAGCTTTTTCCAAACAATTCATCTTAATCAAGTCAAACAAAAGTGAGAAGTGACGCAATAGAAAGTAGCCTTAAGGTACTTTTCTGAGACGCCTCACCTGATATATATCAATAGACCCACTATTACTGTGACTCCTCTGTAAGCTTGCCTATTCATATTGCTTCACAAAAGCTGCTGTGAATTACCCATGCTTCCCTAAGCAGCTGTTTGCAGAACATTTCTCCATAAATGAGAGTCTTCTGTATGGACATATCTCTGATACAGTCAAAAACTCATATGGAGGTATATAGGTTATCAACAAAGGCACTGCTGCACTGGTTAAATGAAGACATTTAAATCACATGACCTCACACAAAGGAGCCAGGCTTGTGTACAGCAACAGTGTATGTCGCTACACCAGTTTGGATGGTCACATTTGCCCCCTAGTGTTCATTGGTGGCAACAGCAAAAGGAAAGTGAAAAACTATGATATATAATAGCACCATCTGATAAACATTTAAAACCATGTCAATTATATAGTCACCAGTATCATTTTATCATTTGCATAATTTACATAGTGTTGACCATTCTGGCAACAAATGTTATTTCTTTCATCTAGAAAGTAAGGCAAGAATCATTATATCATTTTTGATTTGATCAAAACATTATTTAAACTTAAATGTGCCACTTTATACCACACCGTTTACCTTTCTTTCTTTTTTTTATGCAGTCTGACCAACTGATTTTGCCTGGTTGAAAATAAACAAAAATAAGCAACAACAAAATGGTGAGGGAATTAAAAAGGTACAACATAGCTGCTTTTCCACCGTCAGGCCGAACGATTCTCATTGCATAACTGTTACATTCCGTGCCGATCCGGGCAAGCTGGTACGGTTGCGGTTTCATTTTCCACTGTGGGGCTGATAACGGCCGCTCTTTGGAATGTAATATAAAAGCATCAGTCGTTGCCTTGGTAATGCAATGTTTTTACTTATGAGATGTAAATAATGACCGCGTTATGGAGGATGATTAGATATTTCTTTTAAAATTTTATTATTAATTTGTGACCAATCCTGTGTGGCGACGTCACTTCACGGATTCTACCAGAAGGATTCACAGAATTCCGGGCCGTGAACGGTTTGTAATCGTGCCGTGCCGTACCAGGCTCCAGTGGAAATACAAGTGGAACCGTTCCTTAACATTCTAAGAACCGTTCGGCCCAATGATGGAAAAGCGGCTTATGTAATTTTTTTTTGTTCAAAATTAACAATTTAAATAATCAAGTCAATACATTGTCAATCCTTCTTCCAAATTGTTTTTGTCTCACTATGGTAAGCCTAAGTGTTTATATTAGACCTGTCGTGATGGTTTACGTGGGAAATTTCGTACATAGTACGTCACTCGCCCTTTTGTGTCTCGTCATATCCGTAAATAGAGAAAAGTTGCTCTGTCTACTTTGATGGTTAGTTAGGTTAGTTGTCATAACAAGCAAGAAAGGTTGAAATGACGAAGCACACTAAATCTCGGACCTCTGAAGTATTAAGCAGAGAGTCTGTTAGCAAAAAAGAGAACAACAGAGCTCGTAGTAAAACGAGAATCAACATTAACTTTGAAATGTTGTAAAAGAGACGTAGAAATGGCGTTATGCAGTTATGTAGAGCTGAAGCACAACCAAAACACTGTTGTTCCGCAAAATACATGCAACCGTTTATTACCCGCTAGATGGACAAAAGTTAGAGTGCACCATTAATATAAAGCAACCATAACTGAAACCACCCCTCACGATAACTACTGTGTTGGGTGATATATTGTCCCAGAAAAAAAATTGTGCCACTGAATATATAAATCACAATATAATGGCATAATAATGCAAGTAGGCCTAAAGTTTCAATTGACAATGAACTTAATTCTTAATTGAATTGAAGAGTCAAAAAAATTATCCTAAATAAACTATTAAAAAAAATAAAAATAATCATAAGTCACATGTGGAGATTTTCCATCTACTTAGCTGTCAGATGTGTCCATATGAACAAATGCACAGATGGATTACTCAACAGGCCATATCTTCTGCTAAATCTATTTTTCTTAAACTTTTGACTTGAGCAGCACGAGACGCTGCAAAAGACACGAGTGCAACAGTCAAAGATGTCCGCTCTGTGTATGAAGGAGCTGCCTGAGCCCCGCTTTCACCTCCGATACGGAGCAGATAAGATGACAGAGGCAACTCGATCGTCAAAAAGTGCATTCATTTTTATGTAAACATAATGGGCAATATATCGCGTCACCAAAATTGATCGAGGTCATGTCCATATATTGTGAGATAAGTCGATATATCGCCATCAACACACCTGATATCTGCAATATTATAACCAGGAATCTGTACAGAAATTTGTACTCGGATGGATTAAAATTATTGGCCTCTAAACTAGAGATCGCTCGATATATCGATTTACTGATATTTTCCCCGATATTTAAGCATTTTACCGTAATCAGATATCAGTTTTGTAATATTGGATTTACAGATAAACGCCACCATCTTGTGGGTGTTTTGAGAACTGCGCGCAGGATCGCCATTACAGCGCATGAGGGTAGACGAGACAACGCCTTGCACAGGTAAAGTATACTTACCTGCTTTGCTGTAATTAGTAAACTTTATTTAACATAACAGCCATCAATGCACAAGTTAGATGTGTTGCATAAATGCCTGAAAAGTAGCTAGTTTATGCAGCTTGTCTCTAAGAAAGAGAGACAAGCTCACGGAGTCACATAAGATAATCCGTCAAGTCCTGTCCCAATAAAGATGTAACTTTGCATGAATTAAATGATACAGCCATGAATGAGCACATGTTTGAAATAAAAGCACTGAATTTAATTCTCTCTCTGTTGTCTATGCTCATCATTAGCCTCGTGAAGTCGTCTGCATTTTGATGCTCAGGAAATGCTCCAGCACAGCCACAGCATGTAACTTTTAACAAGATTCAGTTGTTTAAAACACCATAATTATATAAACATTTACTAACATTCATAATCTAAAATGACAAAAGCATTATTATTAATTCTGATATAACATACCAGTTGAGAAATGCAATAAAATATGATGTTTTGTTTGTTATATTCCAATATTCCACAGAATATTATTCAGTTATTTAACATTATCCAGCGAATTATTCTTCACTCTTAAACAGCTTATAAATCTTAGAAATGAAGTATTACATTTCTGCAAAGTTGATATGACTCCTGTCTTTAATTTATTTGAAAACATTAGACATTCTACATTTATTTTGATTATTAACATCAGTGTTGCTGATGCTTTTTATAAATGTAATTATTTTTGTAATATGAAGATTAAAATTAACAATTTTTTGATGTATAAATAAGATTTTTTTTGTTTTCTATGCAAGGAGGGAGTGATTGTTATAAATAAAATGGTTTGTTCAGTTCAGTGGCGTTGTAATTGTGTCAAAAAACAGAAGTATAACAGTAAATAAATATCGGTTTTGCATATCAGTTATTGGGCACATAATCAAATTATCGATATCGGTACTGGTTCTATAAAAAAAATAAAAAATAAAAAAATAAAATAAAATCAATATCGGTCGATCACTACTCTAAACCAATTAACACATTTTACTAAGTACTTTAAAAGTTGAACACTAACCCCCGGTTTCACAGACAAGGCTTAAGCTAGTCCCAGACTAAAATGCATGTTTGAGCGGTTTTAACTTAAAGCAGCATGCACTGACATCTCTTAAAATATGTCAGTGCCGTTGTTTGTCTTAAGATGAACACCAGTAATGTTTCTTTCTAGTGTAGATTTATAAAAGATACTTATACAGGGTTCCCACTCTTTCATGAACACCAGATTTAAGGACTTTCAAGGACTTTTTAAAGCACCGTTTATTTTATATCAAGCACCTATCAAATTCACATCACATATGGAGCATCATGAAAGACCTCTTACAATACTTAACATTTTAATCCACCTATTGAATTTGTATGCATTTTAACCCGGAAGAGGTACAGAATCATTTGTACATTAATTTTGGAAATATATTAAAACCGTTTGCAGCTTTCTTATCTCTAATGTTAACAATTATTTCATACTAGTTTTGGTTTTCATTTCTTATGAATCATTACTTGAGTAAAAACATTATAATATAGAGAGAATATTATAAAAATACATTTTGGAATTGAGTGAAAAAAAAGGATTATATGGATTGTAATTGTGGCTTAAAGTCAGAATATATACAATATTTTATAGATATAAGTTTGCAATTCTGAGAAAAGAAAGTCAGAATTGCAATTTATATATCACAATTCTGACTTTATAAGACACAATTGTAGCTTTATAATCACGCAATTCTGACTTTTTAAAGGGTTAGTTCAACCAAAAGTGAAAATTCTGTCATCATTTATTCACCCTCAAGTTGTTCCAAACCTGTTTGAATTTCATTGTTCTGCTGAACACAAAGAAAGATTTTTGGAAGAATGTCAGTAACCAAACAGATCTCGCCCCCCCATTGACTACCATAGTAATTATTTTTCCTACTATGGTAGTCAATGGGGGGTGATATTTGTTTGGTTCCAAAACAATATTCCAAAACAAATATACTAGGACTCAGAGGGGGGTGTTAACATTTTCACAAAATTTATTTCAAATTCAATTCAAGCACTTTCAAGGACCAATATTTGTTTTCAAGTACTTTCCTGGCCTTAAATTCATGTGTCTGAAATCCAAGTACTTTCAAGACGCGTGGGAACCCTGTAAATATCCTAACTGAACTAAGGCCTAATCCTGGCTTAGTCTAAGCCCTGTCTGTGAAACCGGGCCTAAAAAGAATTAAGACTAACTAATCTTTGGAGAAGTCCTATCTGGGTCATCATGATTTCAGATGTTTAGATCTTCTGTAAACCCTAAAGATACTGTAATCTCATCACTAAATGATGATTTAACAGCCTATAATTTTCACATTGCCTTTGCAAAATTGGAAACAGTCCTAAAAAAATTAGCCTAAACATTTTTTGATTAGCTCTTTATGAAGAATTTAGTATTATTTATCATTAACAACAGCATTTCCTTAGTCATTTATATGTTAACTTTTTCTATTTTTTTTATTTTAATCGTTATCTTCAAGTTGTTTTAGACATCATCACTAGATGGCACTATAACACCCTACAAGTGATTCCATCTTCCTGCCTGTCTGAGCACTTTGGAGGCTTTTTTTGGGATAATGACAAAAACGGCACCTATCATCCATATCCAGGTCTCAATATAAAGAGCAAACAAATCCCATGCTTCAACAATACTTATGAATCATTAGTGCTTAAATGTTACAGTATGAATGGGGTTGTCCTGGTGCTAGAACTCAAACTACTAAATCTCTGTACAGCTGGAAGCACATTTGACAACTGAAGACTTGTAATACTTTGCAAGATTTAAAGATGTTGATGTCAATGTGAACGTGAAAGGAAAAATCCATCAAACACAAATCATCCAATTATCACGCTGCATCATAGGGGTTTGAGTTTGGTTGGTTTGAACGATCCAGCCCAGTTTGTGGAGATACTGCAGGGGTTCCACCAATTATTATTTGAACTCAAACAAAAGCTTGCTATACCATGTAAGAGCTGTTTAGTTTTGCCAATGTCACACACGGCCATTAGATGGCAATATAAGCAAGCATTGTGAAGACAGAGCTACTAACGTAACTCATTGCTGCCACATCCACAGATTGTGACAACACTGACCTCTCCTGCCAAAACTCATTTATCAAAAGCCAAAATCATTTTGTCCACCATTTCCAATAAAGTCTCAACTCTATTACATAAACTGAGGGAGTGGCAGCGCTCTAAGAGTTAATTTAAGGTAATGCGAAATAACCGGCCCTAAAACAAATAGAACTCCTTCATTTGTGTTTGGGTGCAGAACCAATCCCAAAAGCAGAAGACATCCAGTCAGACATATAGGAATGCTTTTAATCCAAATGGTTAATTTTTAATGATAGGTGAAGTTCATGTGAACGTGACCTTGATTCCATCAAAGTCTGACACAACAACGCTTTGATAAAACTTGTTTCATGACCTCAGCAATAAAAGATATGAGTCAGTCGCTGTCATAAGAAAACTATGCTGCCTGCCAAGTAGCTAGTGAGCACAACCACATAGTTCAACCACATTTAAAGAGATAGCTCACCCAAAACTGAAAACTGTCATTTATTCATCCTCATGAGTAAAGCTTTCAGTGGTTGAAACTGTTAGCCCTCATTGACTATTACTGTATCGACAAAAAAAAAGAAAAAAAAAGAGAGATTCAAGATTCGTGTGTTAAACAGATTAAAAGGATGTCATACAAGTTTGGAACAACATGAGGGTGTTGACAAAGTTAATTTTT
This sequence comes from Anabarilius grahami, assembly GCA_003731715.1. Classification (NCBI taxonomy): domain Eukaryota; kingdom Metazoa; phylum Chordata; class Actinopteri; order Cypriniformes; family Xenocyprididae; genus Anabarilius; species Anabarilius grahami. Next base: position 507,937 of record RJVU01004028.1, on the reverse strand, counting down.
TTGGTGAACAATCCATTTAAAATGTCCAAGTTAAAGTGCATTATTTTCATTTATTTTGCTGAAGTATAATATAATATAATATATCTAAAAAATAATTTAAGAAGTATTAAAAAAGGATTAATGTACATCTTTAAAACCCCCCACAAATAAATCATCAGAACTAAAATAGATTTAATTGTTCAAACTTCAAATCCAGGTACAGACCATAATGTGAAAGCATAAAAAAAATCTATTCATTGTATGAGTGGCTTGACCTGGCCATTGCTGTGGCCTGAAAGAGCCCGACTATCACATCTAGTCCTCATTAACACTCTTATGCAATACTGTCTGTCCAGGAGCCACAGTCTGTGTTAGTGTGTGTGTGTGACTGTCTCAACAACCACAGGCTCTGTCTCTGCTGAGGCTGAAGGCACAGGAGGCAGACCAGGACACACATTTAACCCACAGAAACTTTCTATTTAAAGCCTTATGCACACTGGGCATGAATTTTGGGCAAGAAAAATATATATATATTATGTTTAAAAAACATTAACTATGAATAGCTGTTTGAAAAATATTTTATATGTGAATTAGAAAATATTGTTCATGTAATTTAGGTTGTATCTAACATTACTATTTTTACATGATCAAAAATCACTGTGCTGCTCACATCACACAACAATCTTTCTTGTCATGTGTTACAAGGCATTCAACAACCTAGCGATGAGCAGACGAGGTGCAGAAATTGGCCAATTAAAAATCTCTGGCCAAGAGGTCCCAGAGTGAAAAGTAATTTTTTCCAATAAATACACGAGAGAAAGGACAATTGTTTCCGGGACTTTAAGCCAATGTCAGAAATTATATAAAATTATATAAATTATAAAGTTTATTTTATAAAAGATGGTTTTACTTTAAATTATTTTCACCCGTTTCACTTGAAACAGGCCTTGTAACAGAAGGGGCCTATGCTTGCATTTGAAGAAAAAAAAAAAAGCCCCACACTCCGCCGAACGCACACCAGCATTGGAAACTAATGGGGACTTGGAGCAAGAATGCCACCAAAATTAATAAAAATGCCCCTAAAACTCAACATATGGGGCAAAAATGTCTGTGCGAGTTCTTGCTTTTAATATTTATAAAAGGAAAATGCTAGTTAATCAATGGCGCATAAGCAAATGTGATATTGATTTTATACAACAGTTCAATAAACAAGTTAATATTATAGGTGATATTAACTTGTTTATTAACTCATTTAACTTGTTTATTAGCTAATATTAACTTGTCATTATAGACTCAGAATATTCTGTTTTTGTTTTATTTCACCGATGAAAATAATTCCAAACAAATGCACAATATAGTATAGTTCAAAAACGTATAAACCACGTTTCTGAATGAAATCGCTCTAATGAATGACTCAACGACTTGCTCAAAGACAGTCTGAAATCAAATATTTATGTAGGGGGTGGGGGCTCCAACCGTTTCTTTGAAACGGGCCTCAGAATTGCAAAGGCCACCTCTGGGTTTAAGGGAAGGAGACTGAAGTGGCCACTTGGAAGACTTCAAAATACTGAGCATAGACACTTTTATTGAATGCAACTTTGTTGCATGCGCAGTGTGTTTGGGATCGTTATCATGTTGGAAAATACACATTCGAGCTCCAAACAGTTCCGCTATACTCTGCTACATTGTGTTCAGCAGGATTCCCAAGTATTGGTACATTTTTAAAGTGCCAGCAACTTTGTAGACCCTTCCAAGACCTGCTGCACACATGCATCCCCAATACCATTATGGTTTCTTTACTGGTACACAACCTCTTGTAGCCGTTGGCTTACAGTTCAAGATGAAATTGGATGTTGGAGGTCTCATCCAGGTCTTTAGAAGCTATTTTGAGGTGCTCCCACATTCAGGTGATTTTCATCCTCCTGTCAAAATGCTCACAAGGTCTTCCTTGACCAGCCACAGCACTTTACATTCTGCATGGTAGTGGTCATGGGTGACCTTATTAAGTGGTCTTATTGTGCTTTGGAAAAAATTGTGGACATTGTGACCATTCAAATCCAGCACATGAGCAATTTCCAAAACCGATTGACCAGATTTAGCCATTTTAACAATATCCTCCTTGTGAGCAGAGGACAGCTCCTCCCATCTGGCCATTTTCACTAAAACCCACAAACAACATATAGCTAACTAATACTTGCCACGTATTGAATTTATGATTTATTGAATTATAGGCTGGGAATAATGAGTGCAAGCTCGGTATGAACACTTGGCCAAAAATGACATCCACACAATTTAGTGTTTCATTGTGTCATGACCAATGATATAATTGAAACGTGGAATGGAACGCGTACATTTACACTCCAGGCACAACTTCACAAGCATAACAAATTTTTTTTTATAAAAAGTTTTAATAAAGTGTGAAGAAGCCTAATGAATTATATTTAAGCATAATATAAATTATATAAAATACATTAACATATTATAAGTTACAATAAAAATTATATAAAAACCATATAAAATATATTTAAACACTTAAGGGTGCAGTACATACAATTTTTTGTTAAAATACAATACCTTAACCCTTTTTATTGTTCACTGACTATTATTAGCATGGTATATGGTTTTAAAAGTGTAAACATTAAGCCTCCCAGGCACCATCAAAACATCCATCAAAATCGGTCCGCTCAGACCTGTCAATTTCTTTCCAGCTCAACCTAAAGCATGAGTTCGGGGTGTGGCCTGGTGCAAAATAATGCATTGGATGGGTTTATTCTAAGTGAGATGCTCACGTTCGCTCTAGACAGATTATTAGCCTACTCAATTGCTTAATCATGACACATAGCAACACAGCTAAAAGTATTATTAATATCTACGTTTATTGAAAGTAGCCTACTTTTACCGGTTACCTGTAAGACATGCTTTCACAAGCACCGATAAGAGCCGTGTTTGTGACGTTTGAGTTGGGGAAGGTGCAACGCACAAAATATGCTGTCTTTTTGTAATTCTGCTAGGTGCCACTGGTGTTGCAGAAATTACATACTTCACCTTTAAAGGTTTTTACACCTCACTGGACATTTGAGCACCCCTCTCCAACAGCATGATGCATATGCTTCAAACACTGCTAAAAACAGAAACAGAAACGTAGAAGAAAATTAAACCTGCATAACCAAGTGCAGCAAAGTATTCAATAAATGACACCTCACAGATCATGACAGCTGAGGACATGGTGATTCATCACAACAGCCCCAGAGGTCGATCAGTCAGTAGGGCCAAAAGCCATCTACAGAGTCATTAAAAAACATCCACCAGCACCTACATGCTGACTTGCAAGACTGTAGGCTTAAATCACAAGCCTGCTTCATCTGAAGGACTGATGAGGAAGAAACTGATGGTTTTTCGTAAAAGCACATTAAATGAGCTTATTTAATGGTAAAAGGAAGTACTGGTCTTATTTTGGACAGTTCTGTCCATTGTGATTATGTGCTGCTTGTGACAGACACACAAAGTGAGGAAACAAGTGAGGGAAATGTGAGAGCAGACCACATGTGTATGCGCGTCCAACCCACTCTCTCTTATTCACACACACACACTCTCACATTACTCTGCCCCACGGTTGGGTGAATGAAAGCACTATGTGTGGGCCCAAAGGAAAGTTCTCCATCAATACTGCATGGATGTCACTGGATCTGTGCCTTCTGTGCGTTCATGCTCCTCTGAGAAAGCTTGAGTGTGTACGGCCTGTAAACAAATGAACTGGAGGCTAGAAAACCAATTTATGTGCACATTTAGCAAAACTATTAAGGAAAGTAGTCAGACATTCATAACTAACCATTAGACTCCATCTAGGCAGTGCTGGATCACAAAGCTAAGATGAGATCAGAACGACGATATCTATTCTTCTTGGATTGGACCTCATTCTGTTTAACACCATTCTGAGGTGCAGCCAATCTTTAACAAGATCTACACAGAGAGAGTGGAAAAAAAAGTTTGACACTGCAGAGCACATCTTGAAAGGACGGCATTCACTGTCAACATGCTTCCATTCACTGCGATTTACACACAGCCTACCTGATACGGCAGTACACATCCTCTCACAGCAGCTAGAATGAGCCTATTTCATCACTGAGGGCTTAAAATACTCTCTGCATTTAACCAGTAATTCAAAGCATCAGCTTCACCACAGCTTAGATGATAACCACAGACATTTAGAGCTTCGGAAGCCAATAGTCAACACAAAAAAAGCCCATGATGACAGATTCCAATATATAGAAGAGAAATCTCAGCATCAGCTCCACCTGTGTGGTATCGTAGACTACAAAACACCTATATAAAGCAACTATATAACAGCATCTACATCAGATGAGAAATCATTGCAGCATTCAAAATTCACCCATGCAAATGTCTACTTGTAGACCAATGGATTTTCATAAAATAAATAAAATACAATCAATGGTGCCTGCTAAGGACATGAATGGATTGAAACCTTATATCATAGGGTCAAGGTGAGAAATTACTTAATTTTTGCCTGGCAGAAATTATAAAAATATATAAAACAACCAAATAAATGATATATTAATAAAACCCCTGAAACAATTAAGAAGAAACTCGAGCCATTTCTAAAAACTCTTGACTCGGTTAGTAACCAGCCAGAACACCACCTAAAAATGCAAAAATCTAGTTTTCATTTTAGTATTGCTCAAGTCTAACTGACTGATCCATTGTTTGTTAGTACTCTGAGGTGATGGACAGCTTCCAGTGTAGACAGCCTCAAATCTGGAGTAGACGCGGTGCAAGACTGAGCAAATGAATGCTATACAAGTCTCTTTCAGAAGTTTGTAATGTTTGTGTCTGGTCTAATAAAGGCTCTGTGTACAGTGTTTCAGGTTTGCAGTAAGTGAAAAGGCAGGATTCTTGATGCATGTGGGTGGGTTGCCTAAGGGGACATGGCTCTAATTTACAAGGGCCAAACCCAGCGCAGCCAGGGAGCTTCTGGCACTGCGCACTCAAACAAGCCAAGGCAGAAACCCCAGTCATCTGCGGTCATCAGAGGACCGTAAGAGAGGAATGAGAAAGCGGCAATGTCAGTATAGGCTGTGTTTACATAGCAAGTTTTAATGCACATATCTGATCTTTTGACAATGTCGGGTTTTTTTTTTTTTTGTCCAGCCTGTTTACATTCACTTTAGACACGACAGTTATCCAATATCTGTGTTTACATTAATCCTCACCCAAAATGATTCTGCTGGTGACCACTTTACTATGCAACATGGTTGACCCTTAGGTTTTAAATGGCCGTACTAAAATTATTTTATAATTCACGTCGAGTGGCCATGATTATTTGCCAGCATGGATAAGTTAAAAGCTGTCATGGACATCTGCAGCGTAAAATCTGAATGAATGGATATAGACCGGAAAATAACAGTACTTTCCGTTTGTTATTTTAGTAGCACGGTAAGATTTCATTATTTGAATGAATTCGAAGAAATTAAAGAAAGAAAGAGAGAGAGAATGTGATAAGCGAGTGTGAATTACCTGTGTGTATCTGTATGTAATAGTGAAGCTTGTTCGTTTACTACAAAAACAGCAAAGTTATCACCTCATTGCTGAGATATAGTCTATTATGTAGCTTTCAATAACTAAACGGGGGAAAAAAACAAAAAATGCGATCTCATGCTGATTTGTGTGTTAATATATGTGCAACAAATTCCTATCAGTGTCAGATGCGAGGGGAAAAAAATAGATTTTTTGTGCCAGTGTAAATGCAGTGTAAGTGCAGTTGAGAGCACTGCTCTGTCATTGTACTGCTATGTAGAAAACATTTTTCAAATAGATTAAAATGAAGCTTAAAAGCTTTACGAATCTTTTGTTTCGAATCAGTGGTTCGGAGCATGTATCTAACTGCCAAAGTCACGCCCCCCAGTGGTGAACCATTGAAATTTCGAAACACTTATGATGTAACGAAGCATTGTTTACTGAAATCATGTGACTTTGGGAGTTTGAGATCGTTTGATACACGCTCCGAACCACTGATTCGAAACAAAAGATTCGTAAAGATTCGAAGCTTCATAAAGCAGTGTTTTGAAATCGACCATCACTAGATATTGTTGAATAAAGTCATTATTTTGATTTTTGGTGCACAAAAAGTATTCTCGTCTCTTCACAACATTAAGGTTGAACCACTGTAGTCACATGAACTGTTTTAAATACGTCTTTAGTAGCTTTCTGGGCATCTGAAAGTGTTAATTATCTTGCTGGCAATGGAGGCCTCACTAAGCCATCGGATTTTATCAAAAATATCTTAATTTGTGTTCTGAAGATGAACAAAAGTCTTACGGGTGTAATAAATGACAATATTTTCATTTTTGGGTGAACTAATCCTTAAAGTGAAATTGAAAAAAAAAGCAATTGGTTTGATGTCATTTCAAACTAAATCCAGACAAAGAGATTGTTTGGTGTTTGTTTCGGGAGTTAGAAACAGCTTGCCAAAGCAAACTTTCCAGAAAAGTTTGCTTTTGCTGGTAAACTACCATTGGTGATGACGTAATAGGTAGGTGTGGCTCTCAGGCTCCATCTTTTATGATGTGGAACCCTTCTCAGTTTCATTTCTTCCGTTTAGTCCATTGAGGTTATACGTCTGAGAGTAAAAAAAAATTATAAATTGGAGAGCCACTTTATAGAACAAACCTGATTCCAAAAAAGATGGGACACTGTACAAATTGTGAATAAAAAAGAAATGCAATAATTTACAAATCTCATAAACTTAATCTAAATATAGATAACATATCAAATGTTGAAAGTGAGACATTTTGAAATGTCATGCCAAATATTGGCTCATTTTGGATTTCATGAGAGCTACATATTCCAAAAATGTTGGGACAGGTAGCAATAAGAGGCCGGAAAAGTTAAAATGTACATATAAGGAACAGCTGGAGGACCAATTTGCAACTTGATTGGGTATAAAAAGAGCCTCTCAGAGTGGCAGTGTCTCTCAGTAGTCAAGATGGGCAGAGGATCACCAATTCCCCCAATGCTGCAGCGAAAAATAGTGGAGCAATATCAGAAAGGAGTTTCTTAGAGAAAAATTGCAAAGAGTTTGAAGTTATCATCATTTACAGTGCATAATATCATCCAAAGATTCAGAGAATCTGGAACAATCTCTGTGCGTAAGGGTCAAGGCCGGAAAACCATACTGGATGCCCGTGATCTTCGGGCCCTTAGACGGCACTGCATCACATACAGGAATGCTACTGTAATGGAAATCACAACATGGGCTCAGGAATACTTCCAGAAAACATTGTCGGTGAACATAATCCACAGTGCCATTCGCCGTTGCCGGCTAAAACTCTATAGGTCAAAAAAGAAGCCATATCTAAACATGATCCAGAAGCGCAGGCGTTTTCTCTGGGCCAAGGCTCATTTAAAATGGACTGTGGCAAAGTGGAAAACTGTCCTCTGGTCAGACGAATCAAAAACTGGGACGCCATGTCATCCGGACTAAAGAGGACAAGGACAACCCAAGTTGTTATCACTGCTCAGTTCAGAAGCCTGCATCTCTGATGGTATGGGGTTGCATGAGTGCGTGTGGCATGGGCAGCTTACACATCTGGAAAGGCACCATCAATGCTGAAAGGTATATCCAAGTTCTAGAAGTCAAGTCACCTTTATTTATATAACGCTTTTTACAATGTAGATTGTGTCAAAGCAGCTTTACATTGATAACTGGTACATAATTTTGGCTGCACAGCAGCTCTTAAAGAATAGTGTCAATGCAGGCAGATCAGAAGCACTGTTGATTAAATGTCAAGAATACTGTTGAATATCAAATGTCAAGTGTCCCCAACTAAGCAAGCCAAAGGCGACAGCGGCAAGGAACCCAAACTCCATCAGGTGACATCAGGTGGCAAACAGGTGTTAAAATGGAGAAAAAAACCTTGGGAGAAACCAGGCTTAGTCAGGGGGCCAGTTCTCCTCTGGCGAACAGTGCTTTGTTACGAATCAGGTTGCTATCATAAGTGTGATAGGATCGCAACAATCAAAGTGTTTATTTCAGTTCCATCCAGTTGAGAACAACATATGCTCCCATCCAGACGTCGTCTCTTTCAGGGAAGACCTTGCATTTTCCAAAATGACAATGCCAGACCACATACTGCATCAATTACAACAACATGGCTGCGTGGAAGGAGGATCCGGGTACTGAAATGGCCAGCCTGCAGTCCAGATCTTTCACCCATAGAAAACATTTGGCGCATCATAAAGAGGAAGATGCGACAAAGAAGACCTAAGACAGTTGAGCAACTAGAAGTCTGTATTAGACAAGAATGGGACAACATTCCTATTCCTAAACTTGAGCAACTTGTCTCCTCAGTCCCCAGACGTTTGCAGACCGTTATAAAAAAGAAGAGGGGATGCCACACAGTGGTAAACATGGCCTTGTCCCAACTTTTTTGAGATGTGTTGATGCCATGAAATTTAAAATCAACTTATTTTTCCCTTAAAATGATACAATTTCTCAGTTTAAACTAGGGATGCACCGAATATTCGGCCACCAAAAATTTTCGTCCGAAAATGGCCCAAAAGGCATTTTCGGTTTTCGGCCGAAAGACTTTTATCACCGAAACAATACGGCCAAAATGTTGTGATGACGCAAACAGAAACCTCTCAAGCTCCTCTGATGCATCTGTAGCGGACGTTATTCCTTTAATCGCAGCACTAAAGCGTCTCCTAAGCAAAGTGGCTGAGTCGGACCACGGAGTGAAAACAATGAAAAGTACACTGTCAGTCTGTCAGCACACGTTTCACTGAGATCTATTCGGATCCTCTGCACTTCATCGCGACTGTACTTGATCCGTGTTATAAAGACCATTACTTTGATGCGGAAATAAAGCAGCGCACACGAGAAATGATCCAGGCCGCGATGGATGCGGAGAACCCGCGTGGAGGCGGAGCAGCGCCCAGCGCAGGAGAAGGAGATCAGAGCGCAGAAAAAAAGACTCGTCTCTCTGCACCAGATGAGGGGCATGCACCCTCATTGTCTAATATGTTCAGTGAAATCCTGCAAGAAATATTTACTAAAATGTTTAACTTGACCCCACTCATTTGTGTACATTAAATAATAATGTACAGGACATTATTATTTAATGTACACATGAGTGGGGTCAAGTTAAACATTTTAGTTTGAATTTTATTTTATACTGTGCATTGTTGCAATGTGCTAAAAAATATTTGCATAATTTGTAATTGATTTATTCTTTGAAACTTTAATATTAATTTATGCAATTGCAATGCCTTGATTTTAATAAAGTTAGTACACAGTCATAGCCATAAATGCAATGGTACTAATAATTGGCATAATTTCTTTCGGTGTTTCGCCTTGGTTTCCTCTTTTTCGGTTTCGGACAATAATTTTCATTTCGGTGCATCCCTAGTTTAAACATTTGATGTGTCATCTATGTTGTATTCAGAATAATATATTGAAATTTTAAACTTCCACATCATTGAATTCTGTTTTTATTCACAATTTGTACAGTGTCCCAACTTTTTTGGAATCGGGTTTGTAGAAATTGAAGTTGTAATTCTAATTGAAAGAGACACTGATGCTGTTTTCATGTTTAATACTGTAAAGCTGCTTGCTTTTGAATAACCTATTGTATAAAGAGCTATAAAATGTGTGACATGCTGGAGCGCTGAATTGCAGAGCTTGTGCAAACATCCACATCACTATGATCGGATGCTTTCTTAACTACTGTTTTCTCACTGTTGTAATTTTTGTTGTGGGATTATTTTGTTATTGAAGGCAAAGCACGCAGCACATATTAACATTCGTCTAAATGCTGCTCTCAGCAGTGAGGGCGGCGTCAGGATGTTCACTTAACAGTATACCACTGGTCACGTATTTCGAACTTCTTTCTACCCCTAAGCAAAGAAATGAAGAAAAAAAAAAATAATTTGCCATGAGTATATCAGGGCCTTTAGTCTACATATTAGCTTTGCTGTAGTATATGGCACTTTGTTACATTTACACTTATTCCCTGGTCAGAATCCTTCAGGACAGTCAGGACTGCTCTAACGCTACATTCACACAGGGAGTCAGTGTCAACGCTTGACGGAGGGCGTGTCTGAAGCTTGAGCTGACGAGACCGTCATAGTACAACAGCATTACTTTCCGGTGTTGCATGAATGCAATTGGCTAGCGTCTGTGATCTGATTCGCTGACGCCTGCGTTGGTGCTTGAAAAGTTGAGAAATCTTCAACTTCTGCTGCGTGCAACGTGAGTGAAGCAACGCGAAGGAACCCACAATTCTGTTCGGCAACGCATGACGTCACCCATTCAAAGTAAATGAGAAGCGTTAACGCCGACGCCCTGTGTGAATGCAAATGCTTTTAAACCATTCAAGTGCGACAAGACAAACAAGAATGCAGTGCAGTACTGGCATTCCGTCTGTGACTCTCCTGTCTGTGTGACAGACATGCATGACTCGTGCGCACAGAAAGCCGCTTCAGACAGCGCGTCGGTGTTCTGACGAATAATGCTACCTATTAGATTTTGCTACCCCGACACTATATTTGCATCGTTTTAAGGGTAGGTTTAGGCCACTGTCAAATTGTGCTACCTACTGACAACGGCCGCACTGAAAACTCTTTTGTGCTTTAATGGACAAAAACACAAAATTATGCCAAAATGCCCATTTTGTCGAGTATCCTCATAAACAGTCCTAAATGAGTTAAATAAAGTTTTAAATGAACACATGAAGTTGTGAGAAAATAGGAAGCAGATCCACATCATGTGCAGCAGATCTTAAAGTGACAGCAGCCTAATATACCAGCAGCAGTCTGCGATTAATGATAATAAAGACTTTATATATCGAAAGACGGTGCACTCGCATTATGAATGGGAGAAAGTGCAATACGCAATATGGTGGAATAAGTCCCGCCTTCTAAATAAGAGCCAATCGGCAATTGTTCTACTACATGTTCTACTCTGTTCTGTTTTTGTGCCATCACCATTTATCTTATGCTTAGAATAGGAAAACCCATCCAAAAAAGCCCAGGCTACATGACAAAAAGAACAGCTTCCCACTAGCCAGAAACAGAGAAACAGGGCCTGATTTGTTTAAGGGGCCATTCCTGGAAAGTCCCTGTTTGACACTAGTACTACAAATACAGATGGCCACAGGACACATGGGACAGTGTAGCAAGAGGTTGTCTGAGAACACAAGCTCATGGTTAACGTTTCAAACCGTGGCACTGCCCACTGATTCACCCTGCATAACTTGTACTGCCCGAGACAACAAGTACTGATACTGCGGATAATTACTCTGCTGACTCCTGGGATATTTCCACCATGCATATAAGAGGGGGGGGGGCATGGTGCAATGCCATTGTTTTATCATAATTTTGGTACCCGTGCAGATAATTAGGGTTCTGCAGTTCAGGTCAATAAATTACATTTACGAAATTGACATTGTAATTGATCTTTAAATAAAATCTAGATGGTAACAGCAAAGTCATCTGCACTATGCATGATGGAATTTAAATAATTAAGCTCAACAAATATAAAATACATATGAAAATGACTTACAAAAATGGCTCCTGCAAAAACAGCATTCCATAGGAAATATTCTGCTATATACCACTTTTTTTTTTACTAAAAAAAAGGGAACTAAACAATATAAATAGGATTAATTGTGAATTATTGACATTTAATTAAATCTACTGACATGGACAACACACAAATGTTGTCTAAGTAATAAATATATTAATTTTACTGGTATTGTACAAGGCAAAATGTTTGTATTGATTCAGCACTAGAACTGACATGACCCCGGATGAGAAAGCAACCCAGAAGCCTCTGTAGATATGCGTTTTTTTATTCATGCTTCCTTGAAAACCACCATGACAGAGCACAGTAACTGCCATTCTGCCAGACTCCGAACTAAGGCTAGGCATAAATTTGCATGTATTCTGCAGCTAATCCAAAAACAACTAAAACGTTAATTCTTAAGTCCTTTGATTCAGATTCAGCACAAAGCAGCATGGCGTGGTTTTAAAACGGGAACTCGCAGCCCCTGAAGAATGAGAGCAGCTTCTCCAGAGCCAGTGTGAGAGTGAAGACGACACAATTGTCTCTGGAAGGCCTATGCTAAGGGGTTTTAGGGCTGCCGGTTGCTATAGCAGCTCAGTGGTAGCTCAGACGAGCGGGCAGACCGGTGCAAAGGACAGGGATGGGCAAGCGCGCGGGGGTTTGCACAGAAAGCGCGAGATGGCCGGCGGCCAGGCGACACTGGCAGTGTGGCTGAAACAATGACTCAGTGCTAATGGCTCACAGCAGCACGCTGTATGCTAAATACAGAGGCCGGCACTCATTCAGCCTCCTCGCATAAGAGAGAGGGATTACTTTGGACAAAGTGTTGGGAGAACGACGATAAACCCCATCGTGGCTAAAGCATACTTTGCCATCGGATGGGATTGTATCAAATAGAGGCAACTCCATAAGATGTAAGGTTGGAGAAATGATCAGTTCACTCGCGCTCCAAGATACGGCTTCACTTGAACCGAGGCCCTACGTAATCTGTCATGCCACAAATAAAGAGTGCCAAAACATCATTTAATGTTTAAATTTCATAATAAAATTGACAATTTGAAAACTGAAACTTTTAGGGCCCTATAAAATCAGTTTCATTTTTTCCCAAATTCCTTTTTTTCCATTTAAATTTTTCTGGATTCTGTTCTTTCCGTTTACATTTTTTTGACTCCATTTTAATGGTTAAGTTAAATTTTAGTAGTCAAAAAGCCTGTCTAATTAATTGAAATAATGAAACTTATACAAATGTAACAATTTATTAAAAATTTAACAAATTACAATTGAAATACATTTTTCACATTTTATTTTTACCAAATTCTATTTTCTGTTTTAAGTTTTCTGGATTCCATTTTAATGGTTTAATAAAAAAATTTATAATCTAAATTGTAATGTCTAATTAACTGAATTCATAAAAAAAAAACTAAATTTATTAATTTATTTTAAAAATTAAATTTCTATGAAATGATTGTTTTTTCAGAAATTCTGTGTTGTGTATTTTAATTTTCTGGCAATCAAATTTAATTTAAAAAACTATTTAATTTATCTTTCAATCATATGACTTCAAACTAGGGCTGCACGATTAATCGCATGCGATTGTCACGCGCATTTCGTCAGTAAAGCCGGTTCCCTGATTACCGCTAAATCGGCATCACCTGCTTTCAGATGGAGCGGCATATAATAGACAGAGCCGTAGATCACTGACAAGCCACGCAATATCGCGTTCATTATCGAAGGCGATTCATCTGCGATATGAACGCGATATTGCGTGGCTTGTCAGTGATCTACGGCTCTGTCTATTATATGCCGCTCCATTTGAAAGCAGGTGATGGCAATTTAGCGGTAATCAGGGAACCGGCTTTACTGACGAAATGCGCGTGACAATCGCATGCGATATATCGTGCAGCCCTACTTCAAACTATTTTTTTTGTCAAACAAAGGCTGTACAACAGAGCTTTACTATTAAAATTAAAACATGGAAGAAAGTGTGATTATTCCTTAAAAAAAAAAAATAAAGTTAATAATAATTTATTGTTATTAGTGTTAGTATTATTATCACTACATTGAGACATCTAAATTCTACTGTACAACAGTAATATATTTGTCACAATTTCTTTAAGTTAAACCAAACATTTATTTTGAGGGGATGCCATGAAGACGTTTGAGTTTCTGTGCGTTTATATGACACGACGATAGTTTCTCTCTAATAAACGGTAAAATGCTCATAAAGTAACTCAAAGCAGCTCTGGAGATGAAGTTAATGCATTTATGTCCTCATACTGTGAGGCGGCAGAGGCTGAAAACATCACGAGCGTCACACTTTCTTCAGCGTGTGTGGTAAATGAAACCACGAGTCTGCGTCATTCATTCACACAGAGACACGCAGAACATGCAGGATTCAAATTTAAATAGTTTTTTTGCAGTTTAATATTCACAGACACTAGTCTATATTGTGATCTGATCTTTTTATTTATCCATCAAAAATTTCAAAGACATATTCCGTGACATTCCGCGTTACAAAGTAAATTCTGTTTTTATGACTGGATTCCGTGATTCCGTCCGCGTTTAACACCGTGTCTACACCAGACCGGTCGCGTCGCGTCGCGTCACATCAGCTAAAAGCTGTCTACACTGAACGCTACAAACCGCCCGTTGCAAATCACTTGCACTACGTCAGAAATAAAACAGGGAATCCGTTTACTGCAGGAATTTGTTGTGTCGCATCACGTTGTACCGCACCGCATCCAGTGTAGACAATGTCACTGATTAAAATGGGTTCTACTGTCTTTTGACACCTTGCGCTGCTCACGTCCGGTGTAGACACGGTGTTATGCATCGCGGAAACCACAGGGCCCTGCACTTTGTTTCACATCAACAGTAATAAAGCTTACTGTGATTATTAGATGGGAGGTGCGCTACAAATGTTTAGTGAAGTTGTGTTCTCGCATCAACTGAAAAAAGCATACACTAAAAGATCGATTCATTGATATTTTCAACCCAGCTGTAATAAGTCATCAACAATGTTCACACTCACATATAGAAGAACGGCACCCAAATGGTGAATGATCTAGACTCAGGTGTCTGTGGATTGAAGCAGCGATTAATGTGCACAAGTCCAAGCAGCTTGCATTTTATCTGGTATTAGGAGTTTAGAATTGTGCAGAGGTGAGAACTTGACTGGCAGATAATCTGTGGCACACATGGTGTTTGTGGCAGGGATGGGGAGGAAGTGGAGATAAGACACTCCGCACAGATGGAGCAATCCCTCAGGGAACGAGCAAGGTGATTGGTGGGAAAAAAACTGTCAAGGATGATCAATCGTTCAACTGACAGGCCATTAATACAGTCTGTAAAAGTTTATGTTAAGCACTAAAAGGCAATTAAATAAATGTCAGCTGAAAAGACTTTCACATTTATCAGAGAAGAATAAATCCTATGTAAATTAGAAGCTGTCCAATTAAAAAGAGAGTCGAGGAAATGTGTTGTTCAACGGTCGCCATGTTTTCCACGCTGACCTCATTTCACTCCTTCCAGCCTGGTGATACAAGAAGAGGATATCTCATTGTACATGTTTAACAGAGCAAGAGTGCAGCATGGGCACATGCTCAAGGTTGCATGCAAGATTTCCTGCCCAGTCTGAAACCACAGAGAGAGGCAGCTTTCCAACTCTGCTGACTCACGTGCCGACTGCTCTTAGAAAGCCAAAATAGGAAGGGATCAAACTTTCTACAGGCTGTAGCTCAGGCATGAATAACGACTTGGGCTGGGGAGTGGTTTAATTTCAGAGCAGCAATCTGGATTTCTCTGTAGGCACATTAATCAGGTAGCAAAGGAATGACCTTTAAAGATGCAGTACATAACTGTGTTCAAAAGTTATAAAATGTATATAATGAGCGAGTACATCATGAATCCATTTTCCAAACCATGTTTTTGTCTTAACCTGAATCACTAGGGTACACCTATAATAAGTGTTTATATTCAGACTATTTTAGACCAGTCGGGTTGCCACCTCTGCAGAGTAGCCCAGTACCTGTGTGACTCGTCACAGACATAAACAGAGAGAAGTAGCTCCGGCTACAATGTTCTTCCACAACCGTTCTTCCGCATGCATTTTTGTTTATTAACCACTAGAGCGCCAAAAGTTACATACTGCAGCTTTAAGTAAGAGGTACGCATCTTTATTAGGGATGTAATGGAATCATCAATTTAGTGGTATCGCGATAGCAAAATTGTCTCAATATTATCGTGGTCACATGACTGTATGAAATGATACGTCTTCCGGGCAAAAAGTGAAGTTTTTTTTTTTTTCAGCCCGGTTCCAAAACGATTCTGGTCTGATGGGTTCACGAAGTGAGAGGAGCATATCCTTTAATAGAGACATCTCACCTCATGAATATTATACCAATGAATGTACTGAAAAGCCCTCGAGTGACTCATATACGTCAGATATCAATGCAGAGAGGTACACAAAGGCAAGCTGCACGATTAATCTTTAAAAGATCTCGTTCTCGATTTCATCACCCACATGATCTAATTCCTAAATGACAACGATTCGCACATGTATATGGAACCTTTGACAAAAAATAAAATCGCGACATTCAAATCTGCATGATCTAGAGAGAGTTATCATGTGTAGATATAAACAGCTTCACAAACAATCTTTTCAAAAATCATTTGTTACAAATATTCCAGTTATCACAGAAGTATACAAGAGTTTATTATTCAGATATAAACGCTGATGTCTACGTTACCAGGGCTCGACAATAAGGACTGCCCGATGGCCCGGGGCCAGTGTGAACGACGCTCGGGACAGTAGTAGACGGAACGGTCACTTGCCCGATATCGTCTATATCGTCGTAATTGTTGATTTAACGATCTGACATGATCGAGTATGTCCCTCACTTTACAAAAACACACACATTGAGTGCACGCATGCACTACGTGACGTGGTCTAGTAGGTTAGACTAGTGCGCGTGCATATTCAGTGTACGCATTCACTGCATGATTTAGTCTATTAAAATGCCTTTAGAATGCCCCAGAATTCAAGATATGGGGCAAAAATGCCCCTGTATATATTTCATATTTATATAATTTAATATAGTTAACCAATATTAAACAAAGAGCGCCGTTTTTCTCCAAATATTAGCATGATTACAAATGTGATATTGATTTTATTCAGCGTAAAGTTTAATGAACAAGAACTTAATATCAAGTTACTTACATTTAAGACAAATGGTCCGTTTCGCTGTATTTCGCCAACGAAAATAGTTCCAATGTCCACAGAATTGTTTCGAGTCTCTGAGCAACACTTCCTGGATGAATCAGCCGCTTGAATGAATCGGTTGAATCTCAATGATTCGCTCATTAACAGTGATTCGCTGACACCTACTGGCGGGTTTAATTTCACATTTAAAGTGTCTTCATTTTTTTTTTTTATAATTTAAAATAACAGTATTTAACATTTTATATTTTCAACATTAAAAACATTTTTATGCATCTGTAACTGCTCTCGACTGATTAACTTTAATACAGTTTAATCTATTCTATAGTTATACATTCGATTACAATTTCTGTACCTGAAAATCTCCTGTTTAAACCTACATGGAAAACTTGAAAAGCACTATTTATTTCATTTATATAAATATGTTTGTTCTGTTGTATTTATTTGTGCTATTACTTGTAATTTGATTATTTGTTACAAATAAACAGTAAGTAAAAAAAATGGTAACAATATTTAAAATATAAGTTAATCTAGTAGCTTTTGGTGTCATAACCCTATTTATTGAGGTTAAACGTAACAAAGACAACGAAAACAATAACTATGCTTATTTTATAGGCCCATTTTCTTGTCTTTTACTTTTATTCATGTTTTGTTGTGGGGCCAGTGAAATTTTTACTTGCCCCGCCAAAATTTTGAACCACTGGCCGGGCAAGTAGAAAAAATCCTTAGCGTTGATTCCTGCGTTACCGATCAAAACAGAATAAATCACCTTTTGAAAAGTAACTGTGTGCTTCTAATAACGACTATCGATTGCATTGTTACACCACTAGGTGGCAATAAATTACTGTTAAAAATATATCTATCACTGAATCATTCTTTCAGAAACAAGTGAAGTCTTTATGAATCCAACTTACAAAAATATTCTGTTTCACCTGTCTGGATCGTACATGTGTGTTCAAGCATATTATTTGTGTTGAATTTGTGGTAACACCTTACAATAAGGTTCATTTGTTAACATTAGTTAATATAACTAACCATGAGCAATACATTTGTTACTGTATTTGTTAATATTTCTTAACCTTAGTTAATAAAAATACAGCTATTCAGTTTGTTCATTTTACTGCACAGTGCATTAACTAATGTTAACAAATACAACTCTTGAGAATGTTAGAAAAAATAATCGATGTTGCCTTTATTAAGGTCCAGCTGGTGCAATTATTTTATTTTATAAAAGGGAGTTTTAGGTCATTTGACCCCTCTCATACTAAACCTCATACCTCTAAGCAACAGTTGAAAAGAAGACTGGATATGACATGGTTAATTTGTACATTATTGTAATGTTCAATCACTGCTTAAAACATATGGCACTTTTTTTCAAGTCTTCACTTGTTTTTGTTTTTTTTGTTTTTTTAAATATCGCAATACCGTACCTTGGACTGTATACCGAGGTATTATCGTACCGTGAGATTTTGATATCATTACATCCCTAATCTTTACCATTACATGTACGTCAGATATATTTTTGCAATAAAAGCACAAGATCTTTTTTAACTATTGTTTTATACTAATTTAGTCCATTTCAAAATTGTTTTTTTTCTTCTATTATCATCCAAAAACAAACAAACAAACAAGGCCGAGGCTTGGTTATGCAAATACCTCATACATTTAAAAACAGATTTACTGAAGAGAAGAATAAAACAATACCCGTCCCCAATGATCTCTGAATGCAATCTGCTAATTCCTCTCACTGCTGAACAAACATTATTAAAAGCAATGAAAATAAAATTAAGGAGGCCATGCACTGCATTCACTACACCCATCAGATCAAAGCAGGACGTTAATTGTCCGCTAAAACATGACAATGCAACAGCCAGGAGGTTGTTTTGCTTGCTCTCCGTTCTGCTGTTCAGAGAGCACTTAAATTTGGCTGGCTAAATGGGCCAGATGAAAATATCCACTTGGCAAATATGCTTTACAAGTAATAAAACGTGTTGCTGCGCCCTGGCACTTCCCTTTATGCTTTTTGTAGAGGCTTCAAAATAATGAAATGTTTACATGTGAATGTGTTGCATAGCAGCAGTCCAGATTCTGGTTGGATGAGCTGAACATGGTCAAAGAAAAATCCAACACAACAGTTGTGATGTAAATTTGTAGTTTTCATAACTAAAAAGTTGAATTTAATTTCAAGAGATATAGGAAGCACAAAAGCATTTGCGGATCGTATGTTGTCACGTCTGGGAAAGAATATGAAAGCCAGCAGATTTCAAACCTGAAAAGAGTTGAGACAAGCGCAAATGCCTGTTGTGAATGTGAGAAACCAGTTCAGCTGAGCTCATGAGGTCTCTGCCCCTATTAGCTTTCAGTCCCTAAAGTACTTTTCTGTGCTCTCTGCTCTCAGGTTTGGAAGGACAGGTTCTAATCCAAATGACATCATCCTAAAAAACAAAACAAAAAAACGAGTGCATTCAAAGAGCCTTCTCTGGTCTAAAAAAGACTTCAAAGTACAGGATCTTGTCTTGCATTACAGCTGCAGAGTGACCCTTCTGATGTCTGGTAATAATGTGGCTAAAAACCACATTAAAAGGAAAGTTTGCCAAGAAAGGAAATGTTATCATTTACTCACCCCCTCAAGTCATTCCAACCCGTATTGTTACCAATCCATGAAAAAAGATGCAAGTCAGAATGTCAACAAAAAATATCATCAAGCTTCAATATAAATAAATAAAATAAAGGAACATTATAAACATGGTACATAGAGCTTATGCTCTATATTCCAAGTCTTCTGCAGCCATTCAACAGCTTAGTGTGAAGATCAGGCAGAAATGTAAACCTTTATTAGGGCCCTATGACGCCCACATATACTTCATCTCCAGAGCTGCAATTTCACTATTTTTTTCTTCACAACAACCCGTAAAAATAAGTTTGGCTAACTTGAAGAAATTGTGACAGAAATATATTACTATTGTATAGTAGTAGTACTAATAGCAATAGTAATAATAATAATAATAATTAGTATTAAAAAGATTAAGGAATATCACAAATTTTTTCCATGTTTTAATTTCAACAGTAGAACTTAAAGGAATTGGTACATTTTCATTTGATTACATTTTAAAAGGCTAAAAAAAGAATTTTTAAAAATAATAATTATTGTTTTTAAAGTTTGATGAATTAAATTGATCAGGCATGCTTTTTGATTATCAATATGTAATTAAACCATAAAAATCCATCATGTTGTAAACTAAACAGGGAATCCCAATTGATGTTATTGATGTCTTTAAGCTGTTGAAACACTGATTGAACGATTACATGAGACATGATACATTTCTGTAAGTCAATCTATATCTTTCAACATACTTTCTGATGTTCATTCATGTTTATTTTGTGCTGTAACTAGCAGTAAAAGAGGAAGAGATGATCAGTTTGTGTGCTCCACGCTGCCACGTCACTTGAAGAAGTGATCTGTCACATCACATTAAACAGCACCAAAACTAGATTTACTGTTTCAATTTCGTAATAAAATTGATAGAATTCGAGATAGAAAGCTGAGACTTTGTTTCATATCAAAGTTACAAAACTTACTGCAATATTTTAGATTGGGTGCGCGCTACGAAGCTTTGTTCATTCATCAACTGAAAACAGCATAGACTAAAAGATCAATTTCTGGGATTTAAGAATCAATATCGGTTCATAAAAATGAGAATCGATTAAAATTGAGAAATCAATATTTTTAACCCAGCCCTTGGCCTTAACAATGTTAATAATAATAAATAAATTGTTGTTAAAGTGTATGCTTCATGTTTTCAAATAATTAGACATGCTTTTGATTACTTAAATTTAATTCACCACTAAAAATATATTCAGAAAAATTAAAATGGAAAAAAAAACTATTTGGGAAAAAAAAAAAATTTCATAGGGGCCCTACATTGCTCATAGATTCACTGTTCCCCTATGCATAGTTTCATTCGTAATGTGCAACTTGTCTAAAGGTGTGCGTCATTGACGACAAATATCATATGTTCTCATGAGTATTTTGTTGAAATACAGAGACTTAAGTTTCAGTCTGTTCCATAAATATAATTATTGTATGGCTTATGAATAGTCCACAGCACCCAAGTCACATTTTATGGTGCTTTTTGACATTTTTGGAGCTTGACAGTATCATCAATGTTGTGAAAAAGAGCAGTTCGGACATTCTGCCTAACATCTCTATGTTCAATGGAAAAAAACAAGAGTTGGTAAATGACGATTTTCATTTCTGGGTGAACTATCCCTGTAATGGATATGGGGAAAGCAGTGAAAATGAATCTCACTAAGGGACCAAGAGAGAAAGCATACACAAACTGCAGCTTTAAGTTCTGCCACGTTATCTGCTCTGGCCCGATCTGGCCGAGTGAAAGCATTTCCTCTCCTCTCCCATTCCACAGGGTCATTAATTGGAGAGATAATCTACTTGATCTCTACACAATGAGTGATTCATTGAGACTCACATGTGTGGCTTTTATCACTGCCAAGAGCAGATTACATTGAAAAAAAAGCAAATGTGAGATGATAATCTTTCTGTATGAGGCTGCCAGTCAACACTGTGACCTAAGAACAGTATGAAGAAAAAAAAAGAAAAAAAAAAAAGATCGAAATAATTTGCGCTGACTTAATCTGTTATTGAGCAAGAGCGAAAAGGGAGAAAACTGAATGATCTCATCCTGTATAAGTCGCCTCATGCTTTATACCAAAACAGCACCAGCTACTAGTCTTTCACAAAAAAGAAATAAAACAATGAGACATGTTGAAATTAAATTGTTTGCTCACTGAGAGGAAAACGCTCTTCCTGTATTTTATTTTAAATAACTGGCTCTTGTAGGCAGTCCTTCAATCAAACACAATCACACCAGAAATATGACACCGATCAAAAAGCACACCTATGACACACACAACACATCAATTCCCACAGGACAGCAAGCCTTGGAGGCTGGACTTAATCTTCCACATCATGTCGATCACATGATTAAACTCAAAGGATATGTCGAGCTGTTAACCTACCAAGTTATATTTAACAGCAAACTTGGTCCTGGCTATCTGCAGGTCTGAAGAATATACTGAATTCGATTAAAACGAACCCTGGTGCGATTGCTCTGTTAGTGCGGTTCATTTGAACGTGTGAACGCTGCCATCCGAACCCTGGTGCGCAGCAAACAAGTGGACCGAGACCGCTGAAAAGATGGGTCTCGGTCCGCTTCCAAACGAACTCTGGTGCGGTTCGAATGATATATGAATGCAACACGGACCAAAGACATGTAAACAAACCAAAAACAGGAAGATGAGACCCTAAAAAAGACAGAATCCTCACGTATATCGTTTTTTTCTCGTCATAGTCACGAGTTTGCCCATCACAGGTATCAGACGTGATGGAGGGATTCCTGTTGCTGTTTTGTCTCCTTTACACATTTTATAAGCTCTTCACGAGCTCCCAGCTGGCCAAAATACCATCATATGCAGCCTACCCACACACAACAAGCGCATTTATCTTAGCACACATCTTAGTTTTGGATGTTTGGTAAGTTCCGTTTCAAAATAGGCAATACGTCATAAAGTCCGACCAATCAGGTTGTGAACGTATCCTTATGCCTTTAGGCTCGGTATCTTTTGGTTCAGTGATAAAACTGCCAATCTGAACGCTAAACGCTAACCAGGACTAAATGTTTTTTTTTTTTTTTTGGTATGGACCAAATGAACCAAACAAATCGAACAACTGTGAATGCACCCTCACTCTCAGAGTATTAGTAGACTGTAGTAAACGTATAGCAGAATGTTAGGTTAAAGGGTTAGTTTACCCAAAAATGAAAATTCTGTCATTAATTACTCATCCTCATGTCATTCCAAACCTGTAAGACTTGCGTTCATATTCGGAAAGCAAATGTTTTTTTTTTTT
>RJVU01004028.1:442433-479137 GCA_003731715.1 Anabarilius grahami | reverse complement strand
GAGTTCCGAAAAACCTCGAATGAAGCCGAGTGCAGCCAACTGTGTTGGTGAGGGATGTTTCTTATTATAGCCTTCGGTAACTGTGGCAGCAAACACTCAGAATAACATCTTTTGTCCGCTGTGGTTATTATTATTTGACATTGAAGGAGGGAGGAGAAAGACAGGGCACGGATTTCTGGCTGACATATTGGTTTATGTACAAAAAAACATTTGTATTAATGCCAAACACATTAAACAGAAAATAAACATTTTGAACCTCTGAAAGATTTAGTAGGCTAAACACCAGTATTTAGGTTAGGTGCTATTGTGTGTTTGTTTTCAACAAGATGTAAACAGACCCTGTGACATCAACGTTGTCAACATAGTCCAGAGATTTGTTCTGTTTTTACAAAACAGCTAGTCTGAAAGAGTAGCCAGATATTTCCACAGACAACCAAAACACATCTGCACTGACACAGTTATTTTACAAATGCTGTTTGTTGCTCACCTCTGTTTAGGGACGAGAAGTAAAGTTCTAGGTCCTACACAGAATACATTATGTGTCTACTATTCATGTGTTTTACTTTTAACCTGTATCATTTAATTCCAAAATATGTGTTTTATTTCAGACAACGAAAGCTCGGTTATAAAATTACAACAAGGAATGTATCTCATGTGCGCTGATCCAACTATATTTAGCTTTCAGCTGTGACAGTGAGAATAGCATCTTTGTTGTGTGGAAGAAGATTAATTTTCAAAAGTATGAACACTAGATATGCGTATCGCTGATGATTCGACATCAAGGCTCCTGGGTGAAATAGTAGGTAACTGTAGAAATTTATAAACAAGTTACTATATAAAAAATATATCTGTTTGGAAGAAAAGGGTAATATGACTAAGATAAAAAATTATGGTGAGAACATATTCAAAGGTTATATTTAATATTAGGTTTAATATTTAGTTGGCATTTGAAAAGAAAATTAATTTATTCATTCCTAAAGTACCATTTATTATAATATTATGTGTATTTAATGTGCC
This sequence comes from Anabarilius grahami, assembly GCA_003731715.1. NCBI lineage: Eukaryota > Metazoa > Chordata > Actinopteri > Cypriniformes > Xenocyprididae > Anabarilius > Anabarilius grahami. The sequence goes on along the minus strand of RJVU01004028.1, from coordinate 478,120 downwards.
GTTGTGTAAAAGCTGATATGATATGCAATAATATTCAGTAATGCTGACAGATTTTCTAATGTGGACTAACATAAAATGTGAGGATGTCACATAATGACAAGGTACCAAATGTCTTGCATATCATCTTGTTGTTTATTACATCAAATTGCCGATTTATGAGTGTCCCATTAGAAAAGGCTGACACATCCTATTGCCCTTGCCAAACCCGTGCACTTGGATGTGAAATGGAATGACTCAAGTGAGTGATCATAGCGTAACACATTAAGTATGAGGAAATGGGGACTGACAGTCCCAAAATGGGCGTGTGCCCTGATATACAGACCAAGCAGACAGGCTGTGCCCATCCATACAAATTTCAGAGGGAGAGAGCCAGCGAGAGCTGATTGCAATGTAAGCGTCTGGTGCTGTCAGCAGCTTTAAATCACACTGGCACTCCACAACAAAAAACACAGAGAGCTATTGTGCTCCCGAACAATAATGGTCAATTTATACACTGGAGTCTGCTTTCATTTTGTAAACACTTATTAAAACAGGTATCTTTGGTGATATAGGAAAAAAAATAGGGATCCTCAATGAGAATTGCCATTGTTCTGTGTAATTTAACTCTGAAATGAAAGCTTATCCCTCTGGAGTATGCCAATGTTAGGAAAGGGTGGCCGAGGTTTACTTTAACAAGGCTGCAGATCGTTTCAGTCCAATCTCAACAGTTTGTGTGGCACATTTTAAGTGGGATTGTTTTGGGTTTTTTTTAGATATCTGATGCAATGTAATTCAGGCCTTGCAGAAAGTTTGTTATTGAAGGATAGGGAAGTTATAAACTAGCTACTGGAGCTGACAGCAAACCAAAGCACTGTTGCTCATTTCGCACGTGAAGAAGGTGTTACCATACAAGTTTAATAAAGAGCGAAAGGACGGATCTTTAAAAAAGTCATGTATGATGTGAACTTTTTTTAAATAGCGATAATTAGAAGGTGATGGGGTTTCTCCCAAGGTTTTTTTCTCCACTACTGACTTTCAACTGAAGGTTTTTTTTTTTTCTTCCTTATCAATGTTGGCTTTGGCTTGCTCACATGGAGTTCAAAACACATAATATTCAGTAATAATATTGATTTGACTGCACTGACACTTTCAGATGATAACAAAACTTGAACAGTCTTCTATTGAGCTGCTTTTAACGTTGTTTCGTAATTGATGAACTTTGCAACATTGACACTGTTATTGAACTGAACTGAATCAACATAGAACTAACTTGAGCTAATGGCACTATTGTCTTCTGTAGAGCTGCTTTAGCTGAACTGAATTTATTTCATAATTGATGAACCTTGCAACATTGATACTGTTATTATTCACTCTAAAATAGTTTTGTTGAAAATAGACAAACCCACACTCTAAAAAATGCTGGGTTAAAAACAACTCAAGTTGGGTTGAAAATGGACAAACCCAGCGATTGGGTTGTTTTGACCCAGCGGTTGGGTTAAATGTTTGCCCAACGTGCTGGGTAGTTTTATTTAACCCAAATATTGTTTAAAAATTACTGTACGGCTGGCTTAAAATGAACCCAAAATAGGTTGGAAATTAAAAATCAGACACATAATTACTAGAGGCAACAATAATAATCAAAAGATGAGCATTTATTAATAAGCAATTTAATAAATGTTTATTGTTTAAGTATTATTCAAATGTTTGTTTATTAAACATATTAATAATTAATTTCCAACATATTATGGGTTCATTTTAAGCAAGAAATACAGTAATTTTTAAACAATAGTTGGGTTAAATAAAACTACCCAGCAGGTTGGGCAAACATTTAACCCAACTGCTGGGTCAAAACAACCCAATCGCTGGGTTTGTCCATTTTCAACCCAACTTGGGTTGTTTTTAACCCAGCATTTTTTAGAGTGCAGCGGTTGGGTTAAATAATTGCTGGGCAGTTTTATTTAACCCAACTATTGTATAAAAATGACTATATGGCTGGCTTAAAATGAACCCAAAATACGCTCTAAAATATGCTGGGTTAAAAACAACCCAAGTTGGGTTGAAAATGGACAAACTCAGCAAATGGGTTGTTTTAACCCAGCGGTTGGGTTAAATGTTTGCACAACCTGCTGGGTTGTTTTATTTAACTCAACTATTGTTTAAAAATGACTGTATTGCTTGCTTAAAATGAACCCAAAATATGCTGGAAATTAACATTTATTATTATGTTCAATAAATGAACATTTATTAATAATAAGTTTAATGAATAATAATGAAACATTTATTAAATTTCTTATTTGCTTATTGATTATTATTGTTGCCTCTAGTAATTAATTATGTGTATGATTTTTTAATTTCCAACATATTTTGGGTTCATTTTAAGCCAGTAATTTTTAAACAATTGTTGGGTTAAATAAAACTAACCAGCTGGTTGGGCAAACATTTAGCCCAACCGCTGGGTTAAAACAATCCAATCGCTGGGTTTGTCCATTTTTAACCCAACTTGGGTTGTTTTTAACCCAGAAGTTTTTAGAGTGTAGGTTGGAAATTAAAAATCCGACACATAATTACTAGAGGCAACAATAATAATCAAAAGGTGAACATTTATTAGTAAGCAATTTAATAAATGATAATTGTTTAATTAATGTTCATTAAACTTATTAATACATTTTAATTTATTAAACACAATAATAAATGTTAATTTCCAACATATTTTGGGTTCATTTTAAGCAAGCAGTACAGCAATTTTTAAACAATAGTTGAGTTAAATAAAGCTACCCAGCAGATTGGGAAACATTTAACCCAAACACTGGGTTTGTCCATTTTCAACCCAACTTGTTTTTTTAGTTTTTTTATACAGCATTTTTTAGTGTTGAACTGAACTAAATAAACATTGAAATGACTTGAGCTGAATAATGATACTGTATTGTCTTCTGTAGAGCTGCTTTATAGCTGAATTTAATTAGTTTCATAATTGATAAACTTTGCAACATTGACACTGTTATTGAACTAAACTGAATCAACATTGAACCGACTTGAGATGAAAAATGGCACTATTGTCTTCTGTAGAGCAGTTTTAGATTAACTGAATTAATTTCCTAATTGATTAACCTTGAGACACTGATACTGTTATTATTCACTCTAAAAATGCTGGGTTAAAAACAACCCAAGTTGGGTTGAAAATGGACAAACCCAGCGATTGGGTTAAATGTTTGCCTAACGTGCTGGGCAGTTTTATTTAACTATTAAATCCGACACATAATTACTAGAGGCAACAATACTAATCAAAAGGTGAACATAAGCAAAATGTTTATTGTTTAATTATTATTCATTAAACTTATTAATAAATATTGAGTGTTGAACTGAACTGAATCAACATTGAACTGACTTAAGCTGATAATGATACTATATCATCATCTATAGAGCTGCTTTATAACTGAATTGAATTAATTTCATAATTGATGAACCTTGCATCATTGATACTGTTATTGAACTGAACTGAATCAACATTGAACTAACTTGAGCTGAATAATGGCACTATTGTCTTCTGTAGAGCTGCTTTACAGCTGAAATTGAAGTTATTTCATAACTGATTAATTTTGCGACACTGTTATTTTAATGTTTATGATTTGATGTGACTTGTTTTGATGAGTCTTTTTCTAAATGAAACCTTCCATGGAGCACCTGAAGTGTCAGCTAATAATACTACTGCATTATGAGGTGAAGAGGAAATGCTTAGCTGACTTACAGTTGACAGTGCTGCTCTTCCGTTTGCAAATTAATCATAAGCATTTGACCTGGACCTCCTTTATGCCTCTATGAGGAAATGCAACTGTTTTAAAGTAGTTTCATACATTTCTTCAGGAACTTTAAAGACAAAGCATCCTAGACACACAATACCACTGACATAAATCCGAAACAATATGCCATTCAATCCTTAGAGGCCCAGGAAGCTGTGAAATATTGAAGGAAGCATAAGCAAACCAAGCAAAAAAGGTCAATTATGAATATGATCCTCTAACTACTTTGTTATTGCATGGAAAGGAGGTGATAAATATGCAACATACCCAAGCAGGTTTTACAAGCCGATTTATTTTTAGGGCACGTGAATAGGCAAGGCAAGTGAAGGATTAGAGACATTAAATTATTATTATTATAATTATTTTGCTTGAAAACCTGATAAATTCCTCTTCTGTACTCTGTGAGGCCTGCTGAGTAATATGCATCATCATTTTTTAATAATTTATTCACATTCTTTCAATCATAACCTTGCATGTAATGATCTTAAAATGCGGAGTGTGCAAATTTTCATATGGATAAACGAATGTATCTCATTCCGAGATGGTGTCCTTGACAGTGACAGGAAGGACGGTGCTCCCTACAACATTTCAGCACTCTGTAATATGTGAATAATCTTTGCAAAGCTTCTTGTTCAGAAAAGGTTTGAATTCACATGAAATATGAACATGTGGTGAAAGGAAAGCATTTTGGCCTATGAAAGATGTATTTTGTGTAAACCACCTGTGTCAAAGATAAACTACGTTCTCAAACCAGATTTATTGAATTGAAATTAAAAAAGACATTTTAAGACATTCTACATAGCATATTAGTAATAATTAGTAAGTGTTTGAGGTATAAGAAAAAATGTAAATGAGCCAGTTTGATGTTTTAAGCTTCTCTTTAGTTGAATTATATTCATAACTAGTATAAATAATATTTTTTTGGATAGATTTAAGCTATGGGCCTATCAGATGATACAAATGTAGTCACTATTAACACTTTCTAATTACTATAAGTATTTTATTATTATAAGTCTTCTCATGATATTTGAATGGACCAATAAATGCTGAATGCAGTTTGCTATGTTGAGCTCATGCCTTTAGAAACAGGCCCTGGATTTGAGGACTATTGAAACAAAAGAGTCAAACTGCTTCATCTAGTGGCGACTTCATGAGATTTTCCTTCACATAAGATTTCCCGTGTTCATGAGATTTTTCCTTCACAGTTCACAGTAGAAACCACAGTTGCAACCGATTTAGCTGTTTAGGAAAGTATAGATTTCTTCTAATTAGATTTAGTATAGTCATTTGACAGTGTGGATAAATAGAATGTGAAAAATTATTATTAATATAAATTGTAAGATAAAGTTAAAAAAATAATAATTTTAATGTAAAGTTAGACTAGATCCTAGTCAAATTGCTTGCGTTGAAAACTCAGAGATTAAAAAAAAAAAAAAATGAGTGAAAAAAGATTTCCATATGGGTTTTTGAGGATGTGTGATATATTCATATTAGCTTTGCACCCTTATGTAGCCTATAATATTAGTAGTGAGAAGTAAGGTTAACATACTGTGTATGGTACATAGTCTATAGTTAAATTCGTTTCACTATTTATGAAACTTGGCAGGCTAAACTACACTAGCTCGCTCAAAAACTACTGGTTTTGTGATTATCTTCAGATTGATGCAATGTAAAGTAAATATAATTTCTTCACATGGCCACTAGATGGGGATAAATAGATATATAAGTCTCTGAGGTGTTCAGCAAGCTTGTGAACTAGTGTTCGTGTTGTCTATGTACAGTGCGATTTGCCTTTCATAAACTAACGACGTATTTACTTATTTTCAGTAAGAGCTTTTTGTTCATAACACAAAGCCCTTCAGTCATGTCAGACAAAGGACAAGACGTCGATTTAACTAGAGCCAAACAAAACACGGGAGTCTGGCTGGTGAAGGTTGGTGATTTATCAGTCAGAAGTTGCTTTCTGGGTTTCACTGGTGCTGAACATTTGAACAAACTCTGGAATATTGAACTATAGCGCGTAACTAACTCTTTATACAGTAGACATAAATGATAGAAGGCGCCGTCCTTTGTAACAAACTTTGATATATTTTCTCCAATTCGAATTCAAATGTTTGAAAGTCTTCAACGGATCCCTAAACTGTTGTCAAGTACAAAGAGTGCTGTTGTTTAAACCTTCCCCAAAACCGAAGTTAGTAGTCAGCAGGTGAGAGAAACATATAGACATTAGATCAGATTTAATAGTTAGAAATTATTTTTATACAATCCCCCATTTACACTCATTTGATTTTAAGCGTTTTAAATTAAAAAGTGAACAAACAGAAAACATTTTCAATTAAGATTAGCAAACAAGTTGGAAAAAAACCATTGACAAAGACATAAAACCAAGGTTAACAGTTTAAAAAACACAATAGACGGTGTCATTTTACATGCATTACCGTGTTTCTTTATCTCAAAATGATGTTGTTTCGAAAATCTTTTATATTTATACATCAGTGATTATCTCTTGTCTAATTGTTTAAAATTATGGTAGTAAAACTTCAAATTGGGAGGCATTTTACAGAGATTTGTATGCTAGTGATCAGATGTCTTAGATTAACATTGAAGGATGGACCCAAGCTTTATCCAGGGACCAGAATAATTTTTAAACTTGTTAGACTAGTAACCTGAAAACCATACTGCAATGTGCTATAAACCACCTTAGCAACAACACAGCAATGCCATGGCAACCTCACACTACATGTATCATCATGGTGGTAGCAGGTTTACACTAACATTTGCTTCAAAAAATGGAAACGTATAGTTGAATTAATAAACTAAGGCAATATTTAGTTATACTCAGACAAATATGAGGAAAACGGAGCGATAGATACATTGTCTTTTCTTTAGGTTCCCAAATATCTTTCTCAGCAATGGGCAAAAGCATCTGGGCGAGGAGAAGTAGGCAAACTTAAAATTGGGAAGTATGCTCTATTTTAAAACCCTATTCAAAATGGAAATTATTGTCTGAAATCTTTCCACTCATGCTTTTGTTCTGTCTTCTAGAGCTCAAGGAAAGAGTGTGGTAAGTTTTATTAATGTTTTAAAGACATGCACTGTGGAGGGGTAGTGTTTGCGCCTCGTCTTTTATTCAGATGTCACCGTTTATTTGCATAATTACTATGATCAGACCCAGGGCTGGGGAGAGAGAACATTTGATGATGGTGCTGTTGCTGATGTAGACACTGATTGATTGTTTCCTCAGGTGTCCTTCAATCTAAATGAGGATTTGACAGTTGTGGAGTGCTCCGGGGAGAAGGTTTCATCGGTGCGCAGCCCTAGAGAACATCCCTTCACCATGCAGACGGTGGGAGGTCAGAGCCTCGCTGTCTTTACTGAGAGTTCAGGTCAGTATAACGATGGCCTCTGATACTGTGAGGAGTAATTGGATTACTCACCTTTCTATCCAAGATCAACATGAACAGTTATGTGAGAGCTGTAGCCAGTTCCTCTTTATTTACATAGCAAACACTTTTATCCAAAGTGACTTACAATTGAGAACAATAGAAGCAATCGAACAACAATGGAGCAACAATGTGAAAGTGTTGTGACTAGTCCCAGTGAGTCCAACGGAGTGCTTCTCAAAACCTGTCCCGGGGACCCCCCAGCACTGTACATTTTGTATGTCTCCCTTATCTGACACACCCAGTTCATGGCTGTGTCCGAAATCGCCCCCATACCACAAAAAGTATTCTTGTCACTTCATAACATTAAGGTTGAACCACTGTAGTCACGTGGACTATTTTAACGATGTCTTTACTACTTTTCTGGACCTCAAAAGGTGCAATGACGTTGCTGCCTATGTGGGGTTCAGAAACCCTCGGATTTCATCAAAAATATCTTAATTTGTGCTCTGAAGAGGAACGAAGGTCTTACAGGTTTGGAACGACATGAGGATGAGTAATTAATGACAGAAATTTCATGTTTGGGTGAACTGTCCCTTTAATTAAACAATTTAATAATCAACTAAAAAGGAGTGTATACCTGTATGTAGGGATGCACCGATACCAGTATCGGTATCTGGGCCGATACCAAGCTCATGTACTTGTACTCGTACTCGCAAAAATACCCCCGATACCTCACGTGACGTAACTGACAGAATTTTCCGTGCACAGAGACACCGACGGCAGCAGCAGAAACAATGTCGGCCTCAGAGGTGTAGAAATACTTAAAAATTAACGATGACAACCCACACATTGCGAACAGCATGCTTTCAATCACAATTCGTTATCGATTAGTGAAGGCGGGATAGGCGGAATCACGCTGAATGACACAGACCAGAAGCCCTCTCTCTCGCGCGCGCGCTCTCTCTCTCTCTTTCTTGCACGCGATCTCAGTTCTTTCAGACAGCGCGCGATCGGTTCTCCTTGCGCCTAAATGTTCAAATGCACACATAGTTGTCAAAATGTCCATCGTGTGGATTATCTCATGTAAAAACTGTCGGTTATGGCTTAAGTGGACGTAAACATTTGGGTGAAAACAGGATATGTGCCAGTATCCATGGATTCGGTCTTAAAGGGACCGTAGCCTATATTTGTCATTAATGTTAATAAAACAACAAAATATGTTAAATAAATGTATACATGGTAAATAAACCTACTGTATCTGAAAAACAAGTTTATTTAATTTGTATCTCTATAGTATTTGTTGTATTGTTTGTAATTTGTTTGTAAATTTCTTTTTATATAACAATATATATTGTTAATTATGCCCTTTGAAGGTTATTGGACACTGAAATTTTTGATATTTAAGTTTGTGACAAGCACATAAAAATTATTACTTTTTTCATTAGAGTAATAATAAAGAAGCTGTCCTACATTCATTAGTCTCACTGTGTTGTGCTTGGAAAACTGCCACATCACAAAAAAAAAAAAAAAAGAGCGAGAGAGAAATTAATAAATGTAGGCATCGGTATCAGCGAGTACTAGAAAAAAAGCATCGGTACTCGCACTCGGTCCTTAAAAAATGGTTTCGGTGCATCCCTACCAGTATGATATTACTCTGTACCCACATCTGACTAGCGGTTTGGAAAATGGATGGATGAACAAAATTTAGCTGCGGGCGCCATCTTCTGGCGAGACGCGGAATTGCTGTGTCTGAAATCGCCCCCTTATACCTTTAAAAAGGGTACTGTTTGAGGGGACTAAGTGCTTTCATTCAATCCCACAATGCATCACAATAACGAGTGTACAATCGATGTATGCTCAGCGGCTAGAGAATACTCATAAAGCATTGTGAGAGTCATGTGCTGAATCATCCATCCATTCATTTTCCAAACCGCTGGTCCAATGTGGCTACAGCGTAATATAATAACGTCATAAATTCCTTTTTAATTGATTATTAAATTGTTTAATTAAGGTTTATACATGCTAGTTTCCATGACAGAGTTCAAGATAAATCTTTTCATTACTACTGGAGCTGAGAGTTTGCCAAGTTTCAAATGATTATTAAACAGCAAGCACAAACGTTGCAAAAGCGGCAGCCCTTCCGGCACACTCAGTGTTCAAATTCGCTCGCTCATTTTCATTCACTCCTTCAAATTAACAATAATAGTGGACTAATGTAGGGAATAGAGAATGAGAGTATAGGGGGTGATTTCAGACACAGCCTATGGGTGCGTCTCAATCAGCTCCCTAGTTCAGTAGTCAGGGCACTGATCAGGGAATCAGCCTCATTCATTTTCACAATATACTGATTCACGACCTAGGGAGCTGATTGAGACGCAGGGCAAGTCTTGCGGTCTCGACTAATAAGCTGATGAGTTGAATCAGGTGTGTAAGATGAGAGAGAAATGTGTTTGAAATCACCCCCTATACCTTCATTCACTATTCCCTACATTACTCCACTAATATAGTTCATAATGGGTATTCTCTAGCCTTTGAGCTTACATTGGATGTACACTTGTTATTGCAGTGCATTATGGGATTGAATGAGTGCACTCGATAACGTCCACTATGGTTTCGGACTCCACTTTAAATGGCTGTCTTCTCAAATAGCGCCCTGTTTAAGGGTATAGGGGGCGATTTCGGACACAGCCAAAATGTGCAGTGGTGGGGTTTTAGAAGCACTGGGCTAGCACAGTACATGTAGCAAGTGTTGTTGTTTTTTTTTAAATAGAGTAGAATAGTAAGTGTTAATATTAATGGGTCAAGTATTGACAAAAAAGATGCGCCTTCAGCCATTTCTTGAAAATGGCTAAAAGACTCAGCAGCTCGGGTTGAGTCAGGCAGGTCGTTCCACCAGCAGGAAACAGTCAAGGTAAAGGTCCGTGAAAGTGATTTTGTGCTACTTTGGGATGGCACCACAAGGTGCCGTTCACTTGCAGAACGCAAGCTTCTGGAGGGTACATAAGTCTGAAGTATTTATATCCAGTCATAAGTCTGAAGTGTGAAGCATATGTCTGAAGTATTTATATCTAGTAAGCTGGTACATCAGCCAGTCCAAATAATTGGATGATATTTGGCGATGTTGAGATTATCGCCATCAAACAATAACAGAATTAATCATCCATCTAGTGAGGGTGCGGTGGCTCAGTGGGTAGCAAGAAGGTCCATGGTTTGAGCCCGCCTGAGCCAGGAATACTTTCTGTTTGGAGTTTGCTTGCATGTTCTCCCCGTGGAATGGGTTTTCCTTCGGGTGCTCCGGTTTCCCCCACACAGTCCAAAGACATGCAGGTTAGGTGGATTGGATTTGTCAAATTGGCTGTAGGAATGTGTGTGAGTGTGTCCCAGCACTCTCAGTCAAGAAGGGCATCCGGCGAAATGCGTGTGTGCGGATAATTCCGATGAAGCGGACCCTGCAAATGAGTGGGACTTATGCTAGGAATATATATATATATATATCACCCATCTAATGTTAGTTCTAAAATCTAAAAACAGACTTGTTAAAGGATCATTTTAAAATATTTTTAATGTGCAAAATTATTTTTTAACATCTGCTGCTTAATTTATTTAGCAGTTTGTTTTGTACATATTATTAAATATAAAAAACCCCCAAAACAAATCAGTTGGCAACAGCTAATTTATATAGAACTGTAGGAGTTTTAGGAGCCTTACAATGTGTCTAAGTTGACAGGATGCAAAAAATGATAAAAGGCAGACATTCAAACATTTTTGAAAGGAATCAATACTTTTATTCAACAAAGACCCATTAAATTGATCAGTAAAGACATTTATAATGTTACAAAGTAAATGTAATGTTATAAAGTAAATGAATGCTGTAGTAAATAAATTATAATGCTGTTCTTTCTATTAATCAAATAATCCTAAAAAAAAATTCAGAACAACTTTTTTTTAACATTTGTAATAATAATAAATGTTTCTTGAGCAGTAAATCATCATATTATAGTGTTTGGTAACACTTTACAATAAGGTTCATTAGTTAACATTAGTTAACTACTTTAGTTAACATGAACTAACTATGAGCAATACTTCTGCAGCATTTATTAATCTTAGTCAATGTTAAATTCAACATTTACTAAAACATTATTAAAATCAAATGTTGTATTTGTTAACATTAGTTAATGCACTGTGAACTAACATGAACAAACAATAAACTGCTGGATTTTTATTAACTAAGATTAATAAATTCTATGACGAATGTATTGCTCATTAGTCCATGTTTGTTGATACACTATCTAATGTCAATGAATGAGACCTTATTGTAAAGTGTTACCGAATGATTTCTGAAGGATCATGTGACACTGAAGACTGGAGTAATGATGCTGAAAATTCAGCTTTGCTGTAATAAATGATTTTAAAATATATTTAAATAAAAAACAGTTATTTTTAATTGTAATAATATTTCACAATTTTACTGTTTTTATTGTATTTGGCCGTGACTGTATATCATGCCATGCAGCATTTTATCATTCATTATGGACAGATAAATTCCTTAAAGCTGGAATTATTGTACACTGTATAAACTTTGGACTTGAAGGGCCATTCTCTTACTTTACATTTGCAATATGACAGATATAGATCTTTAATAAGTGTCTGCACTGAAGATCGCCATATAACAGTGCAGCCCGTATGCACAGCTTAATAATTGCAGTCTTACTGAAAATCACACAAGGCTAAGTGCAGAATTGCAATCATTGTGTTGTGCGCTTTTGTTCACTTATGATTTTTTTTTTTTCAGTTGTCTGCTTAGCGCTTACAAGCCCCAGGTATTGATTAAGTGGTTGCTAAGCAACAGGTTGGCCACAGAAGTTGGCAATGAATAGAGGCTCTACTTGTACAGTTAAAAGCTTTTTCTGGGGGTGGAAGGGTAACAGTGTCTTTTTCTCAGTAAGTTATGAATTGAAATGGTTCAGGGAATGAAAAGCTCTCTATTGGCTAATGCAAAGCATAAACACTCTTCTTTGGTATAAGTTTCTTTTTTGGTGTTGAAGAGGACATAGAGGGCTATTTGAGGGATGGAGGTCATACATCATTGTGTAATCAGGTAGCAACAAGATCACGGTTTTGTATTCCCTGAAATAAAGGCCAAAATAAAACCTCCACAATGAGGGTGTGAGTGCACATCTATGTTTTTAATAGTAGTGACCCTAGGTATAAAGCATGTGATTCAGACACGTGTCCTTGGCTTTAAAGAATTAGTTCACCCAAAAATGAAATTTCTGTCATTATTTACTGACCATCATGTCGTTCCAAACCTTCGTTCATCTTCGGAACACAAATTAAGATATTTTTGATGAAATCCTAGAGCTTTCTGACCTCCGATAGACTGCAATGTTATTAACACTTTCAAGGCCCAGAAAAGTAGTAAAGACATCGTTAAAATAGTCTATTGGCCTATATTATATTTTCAGAATGATTGACCGATTCACAATTTCATATATATATATTTTTTTATGTTTAACTAGTCAACTTAAAAACTTAACTACAGTATGGTTCAAGTAACATTCTCTTTATTAACCATCTGGTTAAAAGAAGTTATATTCCAATTGCACATGTAAATGTAAAACAAATGACTTATTTGTCAAATATCTTTGCAGAAAATGTGCATGAAATATGAAGGCAAATATTGTACAAACTTATCTTAAACATATCCTATGTGCTCAAATATAATATAAAATAAGAAAATTGCTAAACATTTCTTAGCCAAAAAGTAGACATTGAGTTTTAGGTCAACAGCAAATTATTATTAAAGGATTAGTTCACTGTCTAATTAAAATGTCCTGATAATTTACTCACCCCCATGTCATCCAAGATGTTCATGTCTTTCTTTCTTCAGTCGAAAAGAAATTAAGGTTTTTGATGAAAACATTCCAGGATTTTTCTACATATAGTGGATTTCAGTGGAGCCCAAACGGTTGAAGGTCAAAATTACAGTTTACAGCGATCCCAGATGAGAAATAAGGGTCTTATCTAGAGAAACCATCGCTCATTTTCTAATTTTTTAAAAAACATTTTATACATTTTAACCATAAATGCTCATCTTGAACTAGCTCTCTTCTTCTTCTCTATTTGAATTCCAGCAGTGTAGACACTGCTAAGTGTATTACTGCCCTCCTCAGGTCAAAGTTTGAACTAAATTGTCATATACAATATTCTAGTGCAAGTATATAACAATTAGTTCAAACTTTGACCTTAATTTATTTATTTTTAAGAAAATGAGTGATGGTTTCTCTAGATAAGACCTTATTCCTCGTCTGGGATCATGTAGAATGCTTTGAAGCTGCACTGAAACTGTAATTTTAAATCCTGGAATGTTTTCATCAAAAACCTTAATTTCTTTTCGACTGAAGAAAGAAAGACATGGACATCTTGGATGACATGGGGGTGAGTAAATTAACAGGAAATTTTAATTTGAAAGTGAACTAATCCTTTAACAGCAAATGCTTTGTAAAAAACAGAAAATAACAGCACCATTCAGCCTGTCATCATCACGCGAACATGAAATATCAAACATACAGTAGTAGTTCTTGACAGGTTTTTGCACTCCACTGAGCTGTTTTTCCATTGTTTTCTATGTCAACATGCTCTTGACAGATGTGTGTGGTGGTCGCACTTGCTACTTGCGTTTTTGCAGCATGAAACGGCATTTTAAAAACATGGCGCTCAAGTTAAAGTTCAACTTGCGTCGATTAACCTTGCCTTTATCCCATTCCACTGCCCATGTCTTTTTTTTCATCGCAATAATGCATTCTGTGTGAACAGCTGCTTTAAGATGAGCGATGTGTTCTACGTAATGGTGTTACTTCTATTTTAATGATGTATTTACTACCTTTCTGGGCCTTGAAAGTGGTAATTGCGTTGCAGTCTATCGGAGAACAGAAAGCTCATGGATTTCATCAAAAATATCTTCATTTGTGTTCTGAAGATGAACGAAGGTCTTACGGGGTGTGGAACAACATGAGAGTGAGTCATTAAAGGGTTAGTTCACCCAAAAATGAAAATTCTGTCATTTATTACTCACTCTCGTGTCGTTCCACATCCGTAAGACCTTCGTTTCCTTAATTTCACGTCAGAGCGGGCATTGTTGCGAGAACACGCTTTGGATAATATTATTTTGTAAATAAAGTGATAAATTATGTTTGTTTTTTTCAAAGCACTCATGTTGCTTCATAAAATTTTAATTTAAAGGGTTAGTTCACCCAAAAATAAAAATTCTGTCATTAATTACTCACCCTCATGTTGTTCCACACCCGTAAGACCTTCGTTCATCTTCAGAACACAAATTAAGATATTTTTGATAATATCCGATGGCTCAGTGAGGCCTCTATTGCAAGATAATTAACACTTTCAGATGCCCAGAAAGCTACTAAAGACGTATTTGTATGTGCCAAAAAAACAAAATAATGACTTTATTCAACAATATCTAGTGATGGGCGATTTCAAAACACTGCTTTATGAAGCTTCGAATCTTTACGAATCTTTTGTTTCGAATCAGTGGTTCGGAGCGTGTATCAAACTGCCAAAGTCACACCCCCCCAGTGGTGAACCATTGAAATTTCGAAACACTTAGAACGTAACAAAGCCTTGCTTACTGAAATCACGTGACTTTGGCAGTTTTGTCGCTTCATAACATCAAAGGTGCAGTATGTAAGAATTCTGTCCGCTAGAGGTCACTAGAGGCCTATTCAAAACAAAGGCGTAGCTTGATGATGCCAAGTTTGAGCGCGGAATCTTGGGACATGTGGTCTTCACCTCAATGAACGATGCAAAAGAATAGGGATGGGACTCGGGAAGAACTCATGTTCATGGATGCGATTATTAACGTTACTGTAGTATGAAGCAGAGCAGGACCGAGTGTTGTGGGAGCTGAACGAGGTCACTAGAGCGATTGCGCAACACATGCCTCACGAGCAGCGGAACTTTGATTATGACACAGTCGCCGGCGCCGCTTCCGCTTTTCCGGTCATGAGTATGAGGTAACACAGCTCTGTTTATCATATTAGATACATTTGAGTGTGTTGAAAATGATGTTATAAAGTTACTCGGCGGCTGCTGTGAGACACTTGTTTGAGACACTGCAGTAAGATAGATCGATTTTAGAATATATTAAATGCTGGATGGCTTGTGTTGATAAATGGCATGCAATTCATTTTAAAATGTATTGTATGATGGAGAAAAGGCTGTTTTACTGTTAATAAAAATAAAGCTGCATCTGATTATGCTATGTTAGCTACTTGACAAAATAGTGTTTTTCTCTGAGGCATGGTAAAGCATGGTACTCGCAAAAATCAAGAAAATTTGATTTAAACAATAAGACTAAACGTGTTTAGCTATATAACAACAATTCGTTTTCTGTCTATAAATATATCAAAACAGTTGTTCCCTTGTCTATTAAAACGTGTATTATATTAAACCGTCTTTGGTGTTTACATGGTTTCTACAAAATAAAACCGGAAACCGAGGCAGACCGAGGGTAACGCGGGTATGACACAATTGACAGGCGACTCCTCACACGTCCCGAAGCCTTGGTTAAAATTTCAATTTTCTCACGATTTACAAATAGTTGGAAACATTTGAGATATTGTAAATACTCAGGTGAACAAAATATATAACACTGGCCTAGTGGTTTTTGGATATTTTACTGCAAAAATATTAAATATTGCATCTTAATGTTTGAACCACTGTAGTCACATGAACGGTTTTAAATATGTCTTTAGTTGCTTTCTGGGCATCTGAAAGTGTTAATTATCTTGCTGGCAATGGAGGGCTAACTGAACCATCGGATTTGATAAAAAATATCTATATAGTAATATAGTATAGTATAGATGTAGTAATCATTTACTCACCCTCATGTTTTTCCAAAATCCAAACCCTTAAGACTTTTGTTTATCTTTGAAACACAAATGAAGATATTTTTAATGAAATCTGAGAGATGTCTTTCCCTCCATTGAAGTCTATTCACCCAAAACTCAAAACATTCATGAAGAGATCGTAAAATAAATCCATATGAATCAAGCAGTTTAAGCCAAGTCTTCTGAAGAGACATGATCGCTTTATGTGATGAAGAGATTTAATTTAGGCTTTTATTCACATATAAAAATCAACGAATGTACACAGAAAACTCAAATTTGGTAAATGTGGTAAATGTTTTGTAAATTTGGCTCAAACATGCTTGCTTGAGGCGAAAGAACCAATAAGGTCCATTCTCGCATATCAAGCACGTACAGTTGAGATTTTTTTAGTTTATTTGAATGCTCTGTTTTTAATGAAATCTCTCAGATTCAAAGATGAACAAAAGTCTTAGGGGTTTGGAACGACATGAGAGTCAGTAAATTAATTTTAATCTTTTTGGTGAACTTTAAGATGCACATAGCCTTGTGTTCTGCACAGAAATGTATCAGCAGAGTTTGGGTTATCATTGGTAAATAGTAAATGTTTTTATTATTATATAACCTCTCATTTTGAGAGAGTCTTAGTCTGTAAAAGCTTTTCAGAGAATCGTGCTATGTGCATGCTCTTTTGTGAGCAGTTCTGTCAGAAAGCAGCAGCGTATGTATGGACCAGGTGCAGCGGTGTGTGGAGGAGCTGCTGAGACTTTGTTAAGCTGTCAGGGTCGAACATTTTTTTCTTACTTATTAAATCCTTCACAAGGATAGATTGAAGAGGCAGCTTGAATTGATTGACATGGGCACTTAAAGCCTGTTGCCAGGTTAAAGTTAGACTCAAAGAGTTGGACACTTGCGCACACGTGTGCGCTATTCTTTTGAAAGTCGCGAAAGCCGTTTTCTGTTCATGAAGTAGCGCAGATTTCCATCTGCGGCTTGAAATAGAGATGTCACTTTTCAGCTTAAACAAAAGAGTCACGTGACACTGGTAATCCAGGCTGGATGTTGGGGGTTGAGAAGGTAATTTTCTCTAGATATGCACAATAAACATGTTTGTTGCATTTAGCTGGCACATTCTTGATGACAGAGGTTTTATTTTAAAATCCATAGTTTCTTAATCTGAGTATTAGTAATAATGGATGGTTTGTTGAATATTTGTTGAATATCAAAAGTCAGCATGAAGATATGCAGACTTTGTTTCTCTCAGCATTTCAAACTTGCATTTTTCTCATTCCAACTCTTTGCTTTGATTTGTGCTTTTCTTTTACAGATGGCCTTGACTATTGCCCATTTCACGTTGTTCTAACATGGCGATGTGCCTCTATTCAAGCTCAGACTTTGAAAAGTACAATATTCTTTGCTCTCACTCCGTTCTCTCTCTGTGAGGCTCAGAAATTGGTCTCTTAAGGGCATATGAGTCCTTGAAATCACATGTTCGCCTGACCATTAATTTTGATCAAATTGAGAGGGAGCCATTAGTCATGCCTCCTTGGGACCAAATGATGAGAATCTTTGGCTTCTTTTTTGTTATGTAGGAGTCTTATTTGCCTGGCAACAATTGGATGTGAGACTAATCCATGAATATTTCAGCTGTTAATGGATTTCTTCCATTTGAAATAAATGCTCCCGCTTACCAGCACCCTCCCGCAGGTTTCCAGTCCCCTGCTGGCAGCGATTTAGAAACACATCAGCCAGTGACGACGGCTAATAAGCCCTGCCGTGTCTCATCAAATATGAATGACTGATATCTGCAATTAAAAAGAACCCTGTTTTGATGTCCACATGACAGACTGTGGAGATTGAAATTGTTTCTTTTTTTTCCCCGTGTCAGAAATGTGCTTCTGACTCATTTTAGTGGGAGATTGCATGAGAGTGCATGACAGATTCGATGGAAACAGATGGATAGTAGTGTGTGGAGATGTCGGCTAATCCAAAGTGAGTGTAACCATATGTCTGCCTTTGCCTTTCTTTGAAACAGCCGACTTAGACTGTAACTGAATTTAGACGTGTTGAGCAGAGCTGTTTTTCAGAATTACTCAGCGCTCTTGACTGCGCTCTGAATGTTTTTTGTTGCAACATTCACAAGGTGATTGGTCTATTTTGAACTTGATATTTTCCCACGGTAATGTTCTTGACTCTGACTAATGTGACTGCAACATTTGAATTTAATTGAGTTGACAAGTTTTTTTTTTTTTTTACTGTGCTAAGTGAGTTTACCTAGTTTTCTGGGAATACAGAAGAATTGCATCAGATGTTGTTAATGAATCAGTGCACACATACTGGAATATCTGTGTATGTATGCCATGTGCTCTAAAAATGATCAAACCCATTCGAATTTGGATCAATGCTGGAGGAAATTTAATTTTAGGTCACATTTTGCTGCATAATGTAGCAAACCTTCAATTTAGGACAGAGTATCTTTCTTACAAGCCTATCACTGCAAATCAGAAAAAAATAAAGCTATATTTATACAGCACACTGTAATTTGTCAGCGTACATTCCACAGTTCACAGACAAAACCATATGCAGTGTTTGTCAGTGTATATTTTCACCTTGAAGATGAACCATAGTCTCATTTATAAACATTTCAACAGTGCTTTGAATAAATTATAATGAGGCTTTATTGTGCAAAACATTCACAGACTCAAAATTACAACCTGTTGTTTACTACATGTGCTCACATTACCAGAAATCACAAAACTTGCTCACAAATGTAATGATCATCACACTCAGCCTTTTAATTCCACAGTACTCTGCAATTCAGATTCATTATCATTATCATCATCATCTACACTGCATAAACTGTTGCTCTTCCTGTAAAAACAACTGTAAACAGAAGACAACTACATACACAAACCAAACAAAACCCCACATCACAGTACATATCATCTCTCTTGTTTCTCAAGGCAGTCCGTGTTGGAGTGTGTCATGTAGAAGCAGACTAGCAGAATATTCCAGAACAGGTTTTCGGTTGAGGGCGCTGGTGTTTGTTGATGCAAGATGGTTTTCAGCAGGTCATATGGTTAGTGGTGAAAGTTCTGCTCGGGTCACTTGACAAAATGCAGAGCCTCGCACTGAACCACTGATCCGCGACTGCTGTCTAGGCTGGTGAGCAGGCGAAAACCTCCTTTGAGTGCCAGCATCACCGTCTCCAGCTTCAGACACTCTAGTGTACACAAAAATGTGCTGTCCTGCTTCAGCACAAGCCGAGAGCCCTGCTCCGACTTGATGAAATGCCGGAACTGGATGATGTTTGATGACACCTCGAACTCCTCCGGAAAGCCATCCAAGCGACTTTTGGAGATCTGCACTAGGCGGTTTTTCACCTTCTCTATGAAGCTGCTGTCGCTGCAGTAGACCTTCAGACCCTGCGAGCGCTCGTGGCTGTCTGTCACCTCCAGGAAAGCGGGCTCGCGCTGGCCGGCCTGCTGCTGCTCCCAATCCTGCAGGGCTTGCGCCAGCTCGCTCAGCCGATAGAAGTCGGCCTCGCGCCGGAGCAGCTCGGCTTCCTTGAAGTCCTCTGGCAGCACCAGCTCGCCCATGCGCAAGAAGTTCAACACGTGCCGGAAGATGGGCCCGTCGCGGTCGATGAAGGTGTTACCCATGGAGTCCACGTGGAGTACGGGCTTCTTCCCGGTTACCATTTCCTCCAGCAGGGAGCCGGGGTGCTTGGCCAGGGTCTGGCGCTGTGCGGCGTACAGGTAGCCCCCCACGTTGATGGTGATTGTGCCGGAGGAAGGTTTCTTAAAGCTCTTGCTGGGCTGCAGCAAGTCAGGATTGATCTGTCTCAGTTCGCTCTCCATCCTTCTGAGATTCCATTCCATGCCGTTCCTCACACCCAGCCTAGCGGAGTGTGTGGGGAGCGTGCGCGTGAGCGGGCGGGTGGACAAATAGGAGCGCAGCTGAGCGGCGCTGGCATGAAGCGCGGGAGCAGTGTGCGCTGCCAACAGTGTCTGAGCCTTTCACAGCCACGCAAACACAATATATGTGTGCGCGCATACACTCGCAGTGGGAGGAGGGGTGTTAAGGGTGGGCTCTACTGCGTCAGCGGTGTGGGCTCGGAAAGAACGAGTGCTTTGCTCGCTGCCCTCCGCTCTAAAGGCTGAATTTAATCACCTTTCCACTTCAGCGCTTCTCTGGCTATGGCTCGGCAATTAGCGTCGCTGCCCTGTGATGAAAGGACTCCTCGGTTGGGTGGCGGCACGTGAACTCACCGAGAGGGCCAAATCACAGGGATCCCACATAATGAACTCCCCCCAATGAAAGTGCGAGAAGAGCGAGATGTTAATGCTTTCACGTCTATCGTGTTAAGTCGTTGCTTTGAAAAGCCGTCTGTGTGATGTGCCGACAACTGGCAGCTTTATCGCCAAACGAGCCATATCAGGTAGAGTGTAGGTGTAGTTATGGAAATTATTTGTTAGTCTTCATTTCAAAAGGGATGAATGCATTGAAGCCTTCTCGTCTTTTTTTTTTTTGAGAGGCTGGGTTCGCTTTGAGGCACTCTCCGTGACCCAATTAACGGCAAAGCCAAGAAGGAGCCTTTGATAAGGAAGCCTATGTCTTCACTTGAAGTCGTGGGGTCTGAGCCCGTAATTGGCCCCAAGCCGTCTTTAAGGGTGTTGTACATGCAACAAGGATGTATCGTGCTGTTTCACGATCTAAACCACCCTGAGAAGAGAACCTGAAATCAATATTCCAAATATTATTCCTTCTAAATGTGGGCTTTCAGTAACAAAGAGCTCAAACCTTCGTCTGTCTCAAAGAAGACATGCCCTTAAACACCAGCAGAATTGATGACATCTTTCTCAGTGATGTCCCTAAGAGATGACAACCTGTCAATCATTCTTGAATAACGTCACCTCTACTGTAGCCCCAGGACAGGGGAGATGGACCCTTCTGAGCCACATTTTGTGCCATGTACGTCATTAGCAGTTGAGATGGGGTGGAGGCTAATTCACTGTCCGAGTGCTGGGGGTCAATTTGGCTTTACATATTTATTAGATGGTTTAAATTGGATGTTTTCACACAGACTCCTAATTTTTTCACTGAAGGAATGTTTTAAATCTATCCTAATTTACATTTTTCAAACAAATTTGTCCTCGCTTCTGATATACCTCCATTGACAGCTGGTATTTTGGTTTATTAAATCACTTGAGTTTTAAGTCAGTGAATCACTGTTAAGATTCTTGGACACAGGCACAATCTAAGGGTCGTGTCAAATCGTTATTGCTAACTAGATCTCTAGATTAACGTCAGATGTCACATTTGTATCGATTACACACGACTGAAATGTTTGCATCACCTAATTCATATATTCAGAAGCTAAGCCTTCACCATGTTGTGATGTCACAAATGTGCGGCACGTCTGTGCAACCCCCGGCACTGCCCCCACAGTCCTCATCACTTTTTTTTTAACCATGCCGCCCATGCATATAGCTATCTGATTACAGATGCAGTGACAGTTCATTATGGTCATATATGACTGATTATAGTTGTTATAGATGATGGCTCGTCCAAGGTTTAATCATCCTGTGATTACTGGGTTTATTCATCTACATTTGAATTGCAAACAGGATTTAACTATGCCGGAGAAAATAGTGGGTGGCTGACCTGCTTTTTCTCATCTATCTTTTTGTTTTAATTAGTGCACTTGTTTGTTCAACTTGAAGAAGCCCAAATTGAGTTTAGTCCATCAGTGACGGACTGGAACAAGCAGGCAAATGTAGATCAGAGCCCTTGGATAGGAGATATTCTAGTTAAACTGAGCAGAAGAATATGAAGTCTTGACAAACACAGAAACAATGAATGATGGCAAAGTGGAGCAAATGCTGTGCTTTGTGGCCAGATTCATAATTAGTTATGCATATTCATAAAACTACGGTAGCCAAAACTATTTGAATACTTAAGTCATGTATTACAAAACAAAATAGCAACTGAGTGGCTTTAAATGTGGAAACTTTAAATTATAGATATGCTGTATGGAACACATGACATGCAAAAGAAAAAACTGATGTTGTGACCACAAATTAAGAATTTGTTCCAATGACTTATTAATTTGTGGCCATGTTTTATTATTTGTTCCCTCCTTTTAGCTAGCCTAAATCATGACCATGTTGTACTAATTCATTCCCCTGTTTTACCTAAACAATGACCACGATTTAACCAAAAGAGGGAACAAATTAGTACAACATGGCCACAAATTAAAAAGTCATTGGAACAAATTGTAAATTCGTGGCCACAACAATTTTTTTTGCCCACATTTTATGTGTGGAGCTCCATAATACTGTTCAAAATGAAGATAAAAAATATTGTGACACTATGTGGTTGTCAAATGTTTTAATGTTTATAGTTAACTCTTTCCAATCCAGCATTTTTTTAACAAAAAAAGTTGCCAGCCACCAACAGCGTTTTTGATAATTTTCACAAAGATTACATGGCCCCCAGAATATTTTGTTTTATGAATATGATCTGAACATGCAGTATATCAAAAGAAAGAACAGAGCCTCTGCTTTTAAACAAACAAAACCCTGTTTTATTCTAGCTTCATGCATTCTTTTTTTATCAACACTTAATTGTGGGTAAGTTTCATAAAAAAGCAGCATTTTGAACAAAAAGCTGAGAAAATCGCTTTTTTTTTCTCTCTCTCTTCCAAAATCTAAAACGTGCACAAGCAATGCTTTTATTGCTTGTTTCTGCTTTTTTTTTTTTGCGTGTTTTGATCCGAAGATTCACTACTCTTTGCATAATAGATGCATAATAGCGCCCCCTACCATATAACAGTGAAAACACGCAAATCCGGAAAATTCCGTCAATGGAATCCAGAGTTAAAGGTATAGTTCACTCAAAAATGAAAATTCTGTCATCATTTACTCATCCTCAAGTTGTTCCAAACCTGTATGAATTGTATTGCTCTGCTGAACACAAAGGAAGATTTGTAAGTATGTTTGAAACCAAGCAGATCTCACCCCCCATTGACTACCATAAATAATACTATGGTATTCAATGGGGGCGAGATCTGCTTGGTTACAAACATTCTTACAAATATCTATTGTGTACAGCAGAACAACGAATTTATACAGGTTTGGAACAACTTGAGGGTGAGTAAATGATGATTTTTGGGTGAACTATCTCCTTAATGTGCTAAACTACTCTGTGGTTACTTTGTGTGAACATGAGGAGAAATTCACCACTGAACTCTACAGTACGTCCACTAAAAGCGTATTCCAAATGGCTTTTTCTCACCCTTGCAGGGAACTGCAGTAAAGGGACACACCTTGGAGTCATTCCAAATGAAAGCGAGCAACCAAATCTCTTCAGGAAGAGATTTCAAGAAAGCAATTTTATTGTATATGATCGCGTTATCCTGAGTGGCGCATCCTTACAATTTATTTTGAACACTGAGGTCATTTATTCATCAAGTTACCTTGGAATTGAAGCAATGTGAAATATTCCTTGTTTATTCATTTTCTGTTTGTTTGTTTTCTACCACAGTCTTAACAGCTGAATTTTCTTAAGTATGAATTTTGCTTTTATGTTGTTGTCATGGAAACATTCTGATTCAAAATAAAGTGGTAGTGATTTATGGCTGTTCCAAATGGCCACATACTAGTAATGCCCTGCGCTCGCTTCAAATGATCTGCCCTTCGGATATTAGAATCATCTTGAGACCAGTTGTGAAAAGGGGAAGCTTTTATAACTAATGCGGTGAAATTCATGCATTTTTAATTGTGAATTAAGTGCCTAAATACATTTGGGGCTGCCATACATACTATTGTGTGAAATTGGCAACCATGAGAAAAAAGTACAATTGCTTGATGTTTGTGTAGTAGTGCTTGCAGACAAAAAATTATCAAGTGAACAGTATTTCAAAACAGAAATGGAACCAGCAGAGTTAGTTCGGGAGAAATTGTGCCACAGACGTGATTTAAAAAGCCTCAGAGGCATATGATTAAGAGCCGTATTATTATTTTACTGTCATATCTTGTCCCAAAATATCTCACTCTACTCCCTCAGTGTCCTTTAAAAAGATTACAACTGTTATTGTGCTTTGGCAAATCTTCTCAGTGTTATGGCACTTCACAAATTTCAGTGTTGAAAAGAACTAGTCTGATAGTCCATCGGGAAGCGATACCTTATGAAAAATCTTAATTGAAACGCATAAATTAAATGCTACAGTGTCATAAAATGCAGTATTTGGACAGTGCTCAATGCTAGACGGATTTCAAAATCAACAGGCGGCGAGCGAGCGATGAGTGAGTTTAAGAGACCTTGAGGCATTTGAAAGGCTTCTTTCTCTGCCTGCTGAATGCTGATGAACAGACATGCGGAGATTGAAGATCTGCCTGCAGGTGGGTGTGTGAGTGGAGGTAGAGAGGCTGTGTCCTGCTGAGGGCTCGGGATGTTATTGCTCTCTGAGGAAGTCAAACTGGTGGGATCTTGCGAGGAGGTGGAAGACCGAACCCCGTAACCTTGCTATAATCGCAGCATCAGATCATCTGCCCACCAACGGGTTGAGCAACTCACGCCACCCCCAAACACAGTCCTACTCCATTCAGAGCCAGCGTTAATGCATCTCCGGCTGATTTAAATATGATTCCTGTGTGGAAATACTTATGTAACATTACTGGCCTTGTAAGATGCGCGAGTCATGTGACGTTTGGGGAGGGAAAGCGCAGAAGAGATGTGAACCTCGAGGTCTTGGTTTGCCCTGACCCCTCTTCATAGCCTCCGGGTAATTGCGAGGAAAATGGATGCTTTGTTGAAGTTGTGAAACACAAGTGGGCGTTTTTATGGAGTTACTCCAACAAGTGCTCTAACACTCATCTGGCAATAATTGCCAATAATTGTGCGCATTAGTGCTGCTCTGATGGATTTTGTGAGTGAAATATTTCTGCCCTTTAAAAAGGCCTGTGGGACAATAACCACAAGGTATTACAGGCACTGCTGTACAATTAATACAATCAATAGAAGCATGCTGAACCATTAGACTGGCTTCACGGTGCGCCAACAAATGACAGCGGTGCAACACAATGATGTTCTGCAGGAGGGAGACTATTTGGGGTCTGATTAAAATCCTCACTCATGGCTGGTTGACCACATCGCTTTTCATATAAGAGTCGAACACTTCAGAATAGTGCCATAAAAACCATCTGGTTGAATCACAGTATTTCAATTGTCACCTTAAAAGAGGGGTTTTGTGCCAACGCTTTATTAGAGAGTGCTTGCTGTTGAAGTATGTTAATGTTTTAGTACAAAGTAAAGGCCATTAGTTGTCAAACATTTTTAATTAGATTTGTTTGTCCTTTGTATGAGTGTGTAATGCATGACAAATGCTGTATGAACATTAAAAAGAATGATTTGTCAAAAAATGAGTGTCATTTTGTTCACCGGGTCTGAAAAAAATGAGCTATACCTTTGTTCCTTTGTATGAGTGTGTAATGCATGACACATGGTGTATGAACATGGCTGTGCAATGTTTAAAAATGGATACATTTATCATAATTTATTCACCGAGTGTGTAAATGATGACAAAAAATTATTTTGTAGTGAACTATTCTTTAATACCAAGTTGAATGTCCTTGTTTTTAAGACAAGCTGGCTCTTGAAGGTATGGTTGTGCAGCGAGCTGAATGCAGACCTGCGGTCAGTGAGAGCTACATGAAATTAAAGAAGTAAGTCAAAGTTGTTTAGAAAACTTTGATTCTGTCAAATGCATTTTATCTGAACATCTGGAGATGTTTTATTCACAGGCTGCAGATTGAAGAATCCACCAAACCTCTTCGTTTTTCTCAGAAGCTTGAGAAAGCCATCACAACAAATTACAAACCTGTGTCCAACCACAGCCATAATGTAAGTGTGTTTGTGTGCAATTCAGGTATTCCCCTACATTATGGGGATAAAATGTCCCTACAAGGATGGCAATACCAAAAATCTTTGACCTTGTGTAGACATTTTTGGTCCCCATGAGGAAACAAGCTTATAAGTCGTTCAGAATTATATTTTTTCGAAAATCTAAAAATGCAGAAAGTTTGAGGTTCAAGTTTTAGACCATCGGAGTGAGGACAAAGACAGTAAAGTGAGGACATTTGAACTGGTCCTCACATTTTGAGACCCCTTTAAAAGCTGTTTGAGGGTCAAGACTTGGTTTTAGGGATAAGGTTATAGTTAGGCTAAGGGTACGTTTAAGGTAAGGGTTCAGGTTAGGCACTTAGTTGTTATGGGTAGGGTTAGGAGAATAGAGATTGCATTGTGTCAATGAATGTCCTCAAAAAGATAGATGTACAAGTGTGTGAGAGAGAATGAATGAATGTTCTGTTTTGCTAATGCTTCTGTTCAGGTGGAATATGAGAAGAGAAAGAAAGAGGAAGGCAAGCGTGCAAGAGCTGACAAACAGAAGGTTCTGGAAATGCTCTTCTCTGCCTTTGAGAAGCACCAGTACTACAACATCAGAGACCTGGTGGACATCACAAAGCAACCGGTGGTGAGTTGTTCAACTCAAGACGACTGAACGTGCAAACACTGTGCCATAGGAACAAGAGCTAGTGCCTCTTCTTTTGAAAAGGAAATACATTTTTGCATACTTTTAATAAAGTGAAATGCTTTTAAAAAGAATATACTAAAAATGTGAGCTGAATATAATGTTTTCGGATGCTAATTGCAATTAAATACTACAGTTTAAATTTATATTAAACAAATTAAATTATATTAAATGTGTCAAAATATTAAAAATATATTAACATTTATAATAAATGCAATTAGATGAGCTGTGCTTTTTATGGACCACATAAGTAGGACTGAAGCACATCTTTATATATTACATAATTACTTCTATTGTCTTTGAAATATGGTTAAAGTGTACTGGCAAGCATATGAACATGCACAGCCAGAGCAGAGTCTGCAAAGCGTCATGAGGGACGGCGTTAAATTGATAGTGTT
The DNA here is from genome assembly GCA_003731715.1 of Anabarilius grahami. NCBI lineage: Eukaryota > Metazoa > Chordata > Actinopteri > Cypriniformes > Xenocyprididae > Anabarilius > Anabarilius grahami. Next base: position 451,084 of record RJVU01004028.1, on the reverse strand, counting down.
GATATATAAAAGCATAAATTTGAGTCTGAGGACGTGAACNGAGAAAGAAAGAGGAAGGCAAGCGTGCAAGAGCTGACAAACAGAAGGTTCTGGAAATGCTCTTCTCTGCCTTTGAGAAGCACCAGTACTACAACATCAGAGACCTGGTGGACATCACAAAGCAACCGGTGGTGAGTTGTTCAACTCAAGACGACTGAACGTGCAAACACTGTGCCATAGGAACAAGAGCTAGTGCCTCTTCTTTTGAAAAGGAAATACATTTTTGCATACTTTTAATAAAGTGAAATGCTTTTAAAAAGAATATACTAAAAATGTGAGCTGAATATAATGTTTTCGGATGCTAATTGCAATTAAATACTACAGTTTAAATTTATATTAAACAAATTAAATTATATTAAATGTGTCAAAATATTAAAAATATATTAACATTTATAATAAATGCAATTAGATGAGCTGTGCTTTTTATGGACCACATAAGTAGGACTGAAGCACATCTTTATATATTACATAATTACTTCTATTGTCTTTGAAATATGGTTAAAGTGTACTGGCAAGCAAACTAAAATATTAGTAAAACTAAATTAAAAAATAATGTTAAACTAAAATATACTTTAATAACATTTCTATTTCCATCCCATCTCGTATTCCACCATGAGAAATCATAGGTTACAAACCCTAGGTTTGTAATACTACAGGATGCAGATGGACCCTTCTCGGGGACAGGGGAAACAGCTCTCTCTAATATTTTGAATTTGGACTGCAGTACCCATCCGCTAACTGTCTTAATTATTCAATAAGAAACATAGTCATGAATGTGTGCTCTTTTTTAAGATAGGGTAGGCAATTTCAGAGAGGCTAGCAATAGCAAGCTAGCTTTGAAAGCATGAGATCCCACCCTCCCTTCAGAGCATCTCCAAAGCCACGCCTCCTCCAATACATATGAACACGCACAGCCAGAGCAGAGTCTGCAAAGCGTCATGAGGGACGGCGTTAAATTGATAGTGTTGATATATAAAAGCATAAATTTGAGTCTGAGGACGTGAACGGCTATAGGTACGTCACGAGTTGCCATCCCATAATCATAGTTACTAAATGACGTGAATGCAGCATTAGCTTGCTGTTTGTTTGCAGTGCTTGGTGACTGTCTGTCTACAATTCTGCATGGCCTTAAAGGATTAGTCCACTTTCAAATAAAAATTTCCGGATAATTTACTCACCCCCATGTCATCCAAGATGTCCATGTCCTTCTTTCTTCAGTTGAAAAGAAATTAAGGTTTTTGATGAAAACATTCCAGGATTATTCTCCTTATAGTGGACTTTAATTGACCATTCGCCGAGAGTTTGATTGATAAGTGATCTAACCAATCATAACGCCGAATCCTCCATTTTGTCCGACAAAGCAGTCAGGAGTTAGAAGATTAACCTCGGTGGACTTGAACAAAAGTGGCCACAAAACCACTTGCGGTGGCCACAAAACGGTTTGCATTGTTCGAATTTCTTAAAAAGTTACACAATTTGAAAGCTGCTACTTTGTTTAATATCAAAAGTAACCTGCTCTGTCTTGTCTGTCGATGTGTTGTCAGTATCCTCTTTGCTCTATGATATATTTTTCACTCTGTGTGGCGTGACAGCGCCATGGCTTGTCGGACAAAGCTAAGGGGGGTGGGTCTTTGCGAAGGGTCAATAGGTTGTTTGCAATCACGTGGTTCTGGTGACGCGCGAAATTCCGGGTGGAGGGCAAGCAGTGAAAATTAGAATGGAAGAGATGGGGAAAAGTCCTTTCTGTGCTGGTTTAGAAAGGTATAAACAGAAAATCACAACATATGTTGGACGTGATCCTTATGTTATGAAGAGGAGCGACTTTTCTACTGAATTGAAAGACTTGATTTCCATCGAGGAGGTAGATATAGAGAATGTGAAGCTGCCGTCTCGCCGTGTTCAGTTCTAGTTTGATTTGTTTATTTCGTGCTGCCTTTCTGCTAGTGATGTTAAGGGCAGTATTTTAATTTTCTGTCATGATTGTGGAAAATGTCGCCATTGTAGGTCATTTATGCTGAATCGAGAATTGTAATAGGAACTCACGATATCGTTCGGGGAAAAAAACATATGCAATTTTGGCCTTGGTTGAGGAGGTGAGGGAAGACGACTTTTAGCAAATGTAATAATGTCACTAAATAAACCCACTGCCTTTCACTCAAAATAATCACATTAGCTGAGTTTTGTATTTGGTTTTTGTGTAATAATTAACATTGTTTGCGAGTATGACTCACTCGCTTGTGAATGATTTTAACTTGCACACAGCCACTTCAAAACTGTTGACGAGCTTCTATGTGTTTGATTTTGGTTGTCATTTGTTGAAATAAATACAAAAATACAGCACGTCGGTGTCTGTCCCCTGAATGTTACCCTCCGATTCTCCTTCGTGGCCATATGGGAAAGTGAATTACAAAAACAACATTAAAACTAGTTACATTTACACGCTTCCAACAAAGAAATGCATCGACTTCTGTCAGCTTGTTATACATTTATTTTATTTGGACATTTTCTACCATACGACGGCTGAAGCAGCAGCGTGTGACACTGTTCTCATGGTAACCAGATCAACATTGTGAACGGAACACTACAAAACTGAAGTGAAAACACCAAATTATCATTCAATAGGATAAAATAGCTTCTCCTCCCTGCAAACGATAGCATGAAGAATGTGAATATTTAACCAAGTCAAAAACAAAAGGTAAGCAGGTAGCCTATCCATATTCATTGCAGTATCAGCAGACGCAAGACACTATAAAAGGCGAACTTTTAAAGTTAAAAAATGAAATAAGTTATAAAAAACGGTATAAGTTATGTAAACGATAAACACACTTTCTGGGTTCTCGATTTTAACGATTTGAGCAACCATAAACAACGCAAAACATAAGAATTTTGAGTTTTTGATAGGATTCCTATAAAGAAACATCGATCCCTGCCCTCCAGACTCATTCTCGCTGCTGCTGTGACGTCATGTGCAAACAACCTATTGGCCCCAAATGGTTGAAGGTTAAAATTACAGTTTCAGTGCAGCTTCAAAGGGCTTTGAACGATACCAGACAAGGAATAAGTGTCTTATTTAGCGAAATGATCGGTCATTATCGGACAATATGCTAGCGCAAGAATATAACAATTTAGTTCAAACTTTGACCTGTGAAGGGCAGTAATACACTTAGCAGCGTTTACAATGCCGGAATTCTAATAGAGAAGAAGAAGAGAGCTATATATAACATATCATAATTTTTAAATTTTTTTTTGAAAATGACAGATCGTTTCTCTAGATAAGACCCTTATTCCTCATCTGGTATCGTTTAAAGCCCTTTGAAGCTGCACTGAAACTGTAATTTTGACCTTCAACCGTTTGGGTCAATTGAAGTCCACTATAAGGAGAATAATCCTGGAATGTTTTCATCAAAAACCTTCATTTCTTTTCGACTGAAGAAAGAAGTACATGGACATCTTGGATGACATGAGGGTGAGTAAATTATCAGGAAATTTTTATTTGAAAGCGAACTAAGCCTTTAATGATCGCGCTAATGACGTGTGATGTACGAGCAGGTGCTCAGAGGTATGGAAATACATACAGTATGTTGACAGGCAGGTAGGACATCGTATCACTGCATTCGGCCTGAATTCAATGAATGCACATACATTTCTTGGTCCCGAAACTTCCACAGAAGATATATGTACATTTTTGTTTTTTAATATTTAGTCCACTTCTATTATTGATTGCAGACCACACTTCTTTTTCACAAGGTTTTTTTTTCTTTCTGATGTCAATGATGGCAGTTTTGAATTTTAAAACTTCTCCTTTTTCTCTGTTTAATCAGAAAATTTACATGAGAGTGATTAAACCAAGTAACAAGAAATCACAAATATTTAACATGGACTTGGTCTTGATTATATTATCATACATAAGTGAGCTCCTATGAATAAATGCCACTTGACTAATGCCTCTGTCTCCCTGAAGGATTGGAGAAATAGAAATGTGATTGAAGTTAGATGAGTCATAACTAAAAAGAAACTAAACTGAGGAAGAAAATTACTTCCCACAGTGGTTTTGCCATTTAGTAGATAGATTACACTAGTGAGGCTAAATAAAGAATGTAATACTTTTCACAAAGTTGATCGGCAGGGTAAAAGCATGCTGCTAAAATCCAATCATGCATGCAACTCTTAAAGGAACACTCCACTTTTTTTGAAAATAGGCTCATTTTCCAACTCCCCTAGAGTTTAACAGTTGAGTTTTACAGTTTTCGAATCCATTCAGCCGATCTCCGGGTCTGGCGGTACCACTTTTAGCATATCTTAGCATAGTTCATTGAATCTGATTAGACTGTTAGCATCTCGCTCAAAAATGACCAAAGAGTTTGACCAAACTTTGCTGCCGTACCATGGGTGCAGCAGGCGCAATGATATTACGCACCGCCTGCGACCCCCTACTTGCACAGGGAGCGTGCCTTGAAACAATGGAGACATTTGTGAGAGACGCTGCGTAATATCATTGCGCCTGCTGCACCCATGGTACGGCAGCAAAGTTCCTTGATTATTACGTCGGAACAAGAGTATAGTTCCTAGCCATATCGGCCTAGAAAATCTCAACTTTTAATTTTCCGTCGGTCTTAGTACACGATGTAACTACAGAAGAGTCAAGTTTTAAATAGAAAAAATATCAAAACTCTTTGGTCATTTTTGAGCAAGATGCTAACGGTCTAATCAGATTCAATGAACTATGCTAAGCTATGCTAAAAGTGGTACCGCCAGACCCGGAGATCGGCTGAATGGATTAGAAAACGGTAAAACTCAACTGTTTAACTCTAGGGGAGTTGGAAAATGAGCCTATTTTCAAAAAAAGTGGAGTGTTCCTTTAAGAGTTGCATGCATGATTGGATTTTAGCAGCATGTGTTCACCCTGCCGATCTACTCTTCCTCTAGATTTACCTGAAGGAGATTCTCAGGGAGATCTGCGTGTACAATTCCAGAGGGCCTCATAAGAGCACCTGGGAGCTGAAACCTGAATATCGCCACTACGAGGAAGGACAAGAGGAGGAGGAGGAAAAAATGGAGTAATCCGGTTTACATAAGCTTGGTGATCTGTTTTGTTCAGTGTAACTGTTGTTTCTTTCTGTGCCAAATTTGTTTTGGTCTCTTGTTCATAGACCTTGTTCTCTCCCAGGTGGAATGAATGCCAGTAGAAAAGAAATGAAGATTTACTTTTTTTGCTTTGTTTTCTTGGATTACATAAAGTGTTTCTCTAAGAGCATTATGAAACGAATATTGTAATTTGCATATGACTCTTGCATTCTTCTGAGTTAAGAGCACTTATGATTTATGATTACAGGAGCATATTAATAACATTAATGAAAACGCAGAGACCCTTTAGACTTTTTCCCCATTAGTTTAATAGTTTACATAATTCTTGTCCGTAACACTTCAGAGGCTGTGCTAAAAAACAGATGCGTCCTCCTGGTCAGGAATAATCACAAAGAAGAGTAAATTGCACAAGACCAAGCCCAGGGGGTATTCCAGAAAGCATGTTATGTGACATACCTGGTTATGTTTAAGAGTAAGTGGATAACCTCAACTTTCAGGGTATGCAAGTAGCCATAGCAACTTTTTCTGTGAACATAACCTGCCCTGGAGCAGGTTATTCTCCAGGATAGTTTGCTTAAGAGGTATTCAGATGTGTGTTATAAAATTAATTTAGTTATATTACTGTATCTAAATTTGTTATAATATATATATTGGAAGGAAGTAGAATGGTGTGCTTTTTCTCAGCGTCTGTTTCCATGGCGAATCATTGCTCTATTGAGAATGTCTTGTGTGTTAATCAGGAACATAGTCTGGGTTGGCTGAATTTACTCCCGGACGTGTTTTTGGAACCAGCATACCTCGAGTGAGGTTTGGGTTAATCAATCGAGAGTTCAGGGTAGATGTGACGGTAAGTTAACCTCGCTTTCTGGAATACCCCCAGGTCACAATTCACAAAACTGAAGGAAAAACTGGATTTTGCATTGCAAGTTTAGAAACAAAAAGGCCTTTCAATTGGTTACATAATCTTTATAATTAAGCACATTGCCCCCCAAAAATCATTGTATAATGCCCTTTAGATCCTCTGTAATTATTCTCAAAGGTGTTAACTATTAATTATATATCATGAAAATTGTAAACATTTTCCAAAACCAAAATATCTTTCACCCTGCAAATCTGAAAGTTTCCTCTTTATAAATAAAAGTGTTTTTCCTCAACACCCAAATTACTATTAGATAAAAGTACCTGTTTTGGGGATTTAAATAAATGCATTTACAATTGGTCACATTTACAAGAACATAGAAAACACAGCTAATTTGAGATTTTTGAAGTCTCTTGTGCTCCCAAAGGCTGCGTTTATTTGATTCATTTGTAATATTACTGAGTTAAAACTTTATTCCTGTGATGCAAAGCTAAATTTTCGGCATCATTACTCGTTTTCAGTGTCACATGATCATTCAGAAGTCGTAATATGATTTGGTGCACAAGAAACATTTATCAATGTTGAAAACAGTTGTGCTGCTTAATATTTGTGTGACACTGGTGAAACATTTTGTTCAGGATTCTTTTATACATAGAACAGAACTGATTTGAAATGGTAAACTTTTGTAACATGCATTTTTACTGTCACTTTTGATCAAATTAAATAAAAGTATTCTTTAAAAAAAACAAAAAAAACAATAGTGTATTAATGGATTTTCTAAATTACAACCATTCAATAATGAGCTACAATTATTAAGATGAAGGCAAACTCACTTTTGTCATTACAATGAGCATTAAACAACTGCAGCATGCTTTGTTTGAATGTTTATTATGAAACAGGAAGAAATATAGTGGAAAGCATTAGACAATAACATTACCTAATGTCTTGTATACTACATTTACATTCGTGTTCATCTGTGCTTTCTCTCCAAGCCCTTTCTGATGTGCTAAATCCAAGTGTGGTGTACTGGAGGTGTGAAATTCTTATTCTATCACCACCTTCATACATTTTTTTCAGCCCTCCACTGTTATTTTTCTTCAGCTTGGGCTGATCCACCATGCCATCTGGATTTATATAGTTTTGCCTGTGGAAAAACTGGCAAAAGGAGGGGAGTTAAAAACAGAGCCCTCGAACCTTAAAGCATTCAAACCTGCACAGAAAATGTGCTCAGGTAATACATGCAATTATGCGGTTTCACTGGTCGTGACCTCAGCAATTTGTAGTCATCATTGCACATCTTGACTGCGTTAATGCATTTCATGTTGCTAAACTATTTGCAATAAAGGTGCATTTAAGATAGTTTGAAGCGTCATACCTTACAATCCTTGGCATTTTTTAATATTTCCTTTGTGCCATTCATAGTTTGATTTCATCTTGGCTTTAATGCTGCAAACCTAAGGGGGGAAAAAAGAGCATTAAGCTCATTCACCATCATATAAGTCAAACAGATATAATATCAGTTTTAATGCATATTCATGAGGCAGGAGGGCTCTTGACAGTGAGCACTCCTATGCTTAATGCAGTACCTGACAACCTCCTGCATATTAAACGCTTTTCATTTAATGGGCACCTTCCCTCTGCTCTCAACTGGTGTTCGGACCCCGGTGTGAGAGAGCAGCCCATATCCCATGTGCTGCAGCCCATCTAGTGAGGAAAAAGCGGGGTGTGTCAATTAGTCATTTCATAACTTCATTCATTCAGTTATTCCTCATAATCTACTCTCAAATGAATGATCACTCAAAGAAATGATTATGGGTCAGGGAAGTTAAACTTATGTCAGTATCAAAGTAATTCAAAAAACATACGCGATTCATACAAACATTAATTAAAAATTTGAAGATATAGTGTACACACGTGTAAAGTTGCAAGGAATGTGTTTGAGTATTTTTAACGGTTTTGTATAGAAAACGGTTTATACGTTTTGCGAACTTTAATCATTACGCTTCTAAACTTGTCACGTGCACCCTTGGCCCAATTATACGAAGAGAAAATATTACTCAATGTTTTTAAATCAGATATTTCAGCTTAAACATTTATATATAAAAGTGCACAAAATGGGTTTGTAACTTAAAATATTACAATACACAAGTTGTTCATAATGGCCAGGGCATGATGGTGAACACGTGTTTCGTTGGCCACCTCGGAGTCTGAACAGTATGGATCACCAAAACCGTCTGTAGGTCACCTCCAAATCTGTGTGCATTTAAGATTGTTAAAGGTCAGGTTACCTGGTATGATGTGTTGGTGAATCATTGTAACGGACTGTAATTTCGGTCACTGATATTATAAGACTTGAGACTCCACTGCTTCAGCCGCCTCTGCTTCTTCTGGTGCTTCTTCGAAAAGGGGGGTGAAAATTCACGCTACCGGGTTTAAAAGCGGCAGGAAATGCATCACTCGCCACTCTCCGCCCATCGACTGGACGTGTGCGCCCTCTATTGGAGATTTTAAACTTATAATATTCTAAATTATACACTAAAACCATAAAAAACGTGTCACTTGAAATAAAATAAAATTCATCTGCAATTTATTAAAATAAAATAATAATTTAAAAAAAACTGTTTATTTTATTTCAGTTACTTCCCAACATTTCTCATTAAGTTTATTT
>RJVU01004028.1:415121-442411 GCA_003731715.1 Anabarilius grahami | reverse complement strand
AAAAAAAAAAACTAAAATAAAAAAGAATAAAAACTATATAGATAAATTAAAAAAATAAAAAAATAAATAAAAACGAATACAAAATATTGATAAAAAAATATATAGTAATGAAAATACTGCTAAAGATATTTAAAAAAAATCACCAAAAAACATCAGTTAATGAACAGTAAATTAAAGTTGCTGTTGTTTATTTATTTTTATAATACATTTTATTTTTATATTTTTATAATTTTATAGTTCCGGCACTTGATTCTGATTGGTTGAGCTGCGTTCGAAGCCGTTGTAAATTACTCTAAAAACATACACCTGTGACCTCATTACATCAGTATTACTGCGCCACTGTGTCTTGTGTGTTGCTGCGGTTCCATTCACGAAAACTGTTGTTTATTATTTATAAAAAAAAGTTATAAATACAACACGGCTATGACCGATTCACCCAACGGTTCTGTGTATCATTGTACAACACCCTTAGCAACCACTCTTAGCAACATAAACATACGTTTGTTCTCATTTGATATTGTTCATTGAAGCTTACTGTATTATGTAGAAGAGTATTGTGAGAGAGATTTAGTAACTGAGTGAATTACCTGCATTCAGATTTAGCTGCGATCTTGTCCTTTTACCAGTTAATGGGTTTTTCCCGTGCCCTGCTGACTATGTGACGATATCAAATTTTCATGTTGCGATAATTGCTTAAGCTTTTATCACGGTATACGGTATTATCACGGTATTGAAATAAGTTGCAAAAAAAAAAGTGTTGTCAGTATAACAGGTTTAAGAACTCCTTTTCTTATAACAAAAATAGTTCTGAACATTTAAATACAATAACGCAGTAACAAATTATAAAGTAAAATGTTTCAAACAGATTAAAGTTCAAAAGAATTATAAAGTCAAGTCACCTTTATTTATATAGCGCTTTTTACAATGTAGATTGTGTCAAAGCAGCTTTACAGTGATAACTGGTATATAATTTTGGCTGCACAGCAGCTCTTAAAGAAAATGGTGTCAGTATCAATCTTAAGTAAATTCAGTATTGATTCATTCCGATGTAAAAATCAATAGTTATTAATTTAGTTAATTTATCTATATCAGCACTGGAGTAAACAGTGATGTCATCATCCAGCTCAGTTCAGTTCGCATACAATGGTTTCAAAGCAGGCAGATCAAAACACTTTACAATAAGGTCTCATTATTTAATGTTAGTTAATGCACAGAAGGTATTATTTTTTGTTAATGTTAGTTAAAAAATACAACTGATCATTGTTAGTTTTAGGTCCTTTAAATAATAATTACAACATTTGATTTTAGTAATGTTAATAAACATTAACTAGAAATTAACATTAACTAAGATTAATAAATGCTATTTTAAATGCTAATAAATACTATATTTTTTCATGGTCAGTTTGGTAATAATGAATTAACATGTTAACAAATGAAGCCTTATGTCACTAAGTTTTACTGAACAATAATATCAGAAAATTTTCAGTCATTATAGGGTATGTTGTAGTCCATATTAAAATATAAAAATGTTTAAGTTTGATAGCCAGTTAAGTCTTTAAGTATTAAGTATTTGGTGCTGTAATGAACAACATTGCGAAGCATTTTAATTACTGTTCAGTAGCCCAGCTGCTATGTTTACGGGGTTTCCGGGGTAACCGCTGCATTTCTGCTGTTCCATTAGCGCCCTCTGCTGTCAGAGAGTGAACATGCACTTTCATTCACCGCGTCTCTTTCACTCATTCTGCCATGTGCTTTTCATGCACATTGGATTTGTTTACATAGTGCGCGTGTCTCTTTGACTCCGCATACAGCGGTGTTGTGGATTTTATACGGNGCTTCTCAACGGGATTAAATATAACTTTGGGGCTTGTGGTGGGTGAACGTGGTAAAATGAGAATATCCTTATTCCTTATTAAATGTACAACCCAGGTGAAAAAAATACTATAGTAAATAGTTTTTGAACCATACTATAGTAAATTGTAGTATACTGTATATATTATAGTATTTACAACACTTTGTTAATAAATGCTATAGTATACTGCAGTATAGTGAACTGATACTGTAATAAATACTGTAGTATACTTTAGTTTTTTACTACAGTATACTGTAGTGTATATTGTAGTAAAATATACCCTAAAGTTGTAGGAAACTTAGTACAGTATTGGGTAAAGTCACTTGTTTATATTACTATAGTTGTTTTGTTATATTATCACAGCAACTATAGAATTACCACAACAAATTAATTCAAGTACTTTACTATAGTATTTACTATAAATTACTATAGTTTTTTTTCACCTGGGAATAAAGAAAAAAAAATCCTTATTTTAGAATGTATATCTGAGAATGTATACATTGTGGTTCTGTTGACTGTGTGTATTATGTGTCGGCTCAGATGATTTTTGGATTGATGGGGAGAGGGAAGTTTATAAGTGAGATTAAAAAAACAATGCTTAAAAGCAAAAAAAAATTATATATTATATATATATACTAGGCTAAATGGGAAATCATACTAAATACCAAAACTGTATATTACATACTATTACTGTATTTAATTTCTCCCGTTTTTGTCTCCTTTTATCTTTCAATACAAGCACAAAGGGGATTCAGATCCTGAAGACATGATGCTGTACCCTCACCGCCAGTCTCTGCTCCTTGGATTTTGCAAGCTTTTCCTTGCTCCTTATTTTTAATAAACCTTTAATAAAAATAAAAGTTCCCAGTGTTGTTTTTTGTGAAAAAGGGGCAGATACACCTGTATATGATTAACACACAATTTAGAACACAATCTTTAGCTCAATTTAGATTTCTCCTGCTGACTAGAACACATTTCCTCCTTTCCGTGTCAGTGGGGAAACCATTCATACTGCTTTCTCTGAGCGACAGGATCATCCTCATGCAGCACTGCAAACCATAGCAGACTAAAGAACATGTAGGAAAGGACAGACAAAATGCTTGACATGCACTTTATTAGAAATGTATAAATCCATTGTACTAAATCAGTGCAAAAGTCAATGTGTGCGTATAATCATGTTTTATTTTAGAATTTAATATATTGTGTATGAATTTATATAGTAATAAGTGCATAAGAATTGTTAACATTATGATTAATTAAATTTCACTTGTTTGCAATGTTTTTTTAAGGCAATCACCTCACCTGCAGGTCTCATGTCCCTGTGAAACCCTAGTGAACATGACATGATTGCCCTTAACTAACATACAAGTTTAAAAACATAAGAATACTTCAAAACAACTGCAACATGATCTTTAAACAAGGTAATGTTAGCCAGAAATATGTTAACAAGGCAGGCAACGCTGGTTGACCACACTAATGCTCAAATATTAGCAGGCTTTTATCTTTTAAAAACAACATTGCTGTAGCTACATACACATACTACATTCACATGTCGGTGTATTACATAAATATTGTAAACCGATGCATTTATTGACTACAAATTACCAAAAATCCCGGTTCTGTCTCTCAAACCCTATGGTTTTGAATTGCCGCCGAAGCACTTCCTGGAACTATCTGAAGGCTACACGAATCACGTGACGATCAAGCGTTTTGAACTTCCGTTGTCGCAACTCTCTCTCTATATGGCTCTGCTAAAAACATACACCTGTGACCTCATTACATCAGTATTACTGCGCCACTGTGTCTTGTGTGTTGCTGCGGTTCCATTCACGAAAACTGTTGTTTATTATTTATAAAAAAAAGTTATAAATACAACACGGCTATGACCGATTCACCCAACGGTTCTGTGTATCATTGTACAACACCCTTAGCAACCACTCTTAGCAACATAAACATACGTTTGTTCTCATTTGATATTGTTCATTGAAGCTTACTGTATTATGTAGAAGAGTATTGTGAGAGAGATTTAGTAACTGAGTGAATTACCTGCATTCAGATTTAGCTGCGATCTTGTCCTTTTACCAGTTAATGGGTTTTTCCCGTGCCCTGCTGACTATGTGACGATATCAAATGTTCATTTGGCTGCACAGCAGCTCTTAAAGAAAATGGTGTCAGTATCAATCTTAAGTAAATTCAGTATTGATTCATTCCAATGTAAAAATCAATAGTATCAGCACTGGAGTAAACAGTGATGTCATCATCCAGCTCAGTTCAGTTCGCATACAATGGTTTCAAAGCAGGCAGATCAAAACACTTTACAATAAGGTCTCATTATTTAATGTTAGTTAATGCATTAACTAACATTAAGAATGAGCAATAGCTACATTTGTTACAGAAGGTATTATTTTTTGTTAATGTTAGTTAAAAAATACAACCGATCATTGTTAGTTTTTAACGTTTGATTTTAGTAATGTTAATAAACATTAACTAGAAATTAACATTAACTAAGATTAATAAATGCTATTTTAAATGCTAATAAATACTATATTTTTTCATGGTCAGTTTGGTAATAATGAATTAACATGTTAACTAATGAAGCCTTATGTCACTAAGTTTTACTGAACAATAATATCAGAAAATTTTCAGTCATTATAGGGTATGTTGTAGTCCATATTAAAATATTAAAATGTTTAAGTTTGATAGCCAGTTAAGTCTTTAAGTATTAAGTATTTGGTGCTGTGATGAACAANAAAAAAAAAAAAAAAAAAAAGAATGACTGTTTGAAGCATTTTAATTACTGTTCAGTAGCCCAGCTGCTATGTTTATGGGGTTTCCGGGGTAACCGCTGCATTTCTGCTGTTCCATTAGCGCCCTCTGCTGTCAGAGAGTGAACATGCACTTTCATTCACCGCGTCTCTTTCACTCATTCTGCCGTGTGCTTTTCATGCACATTGGATTTGTTTACATAGTGCGCGTGTCTCTTTGACTCCGCATACAGCGGTGTTGTGGATTTTATACGGTTGATGGGTAAAGTATTCTTAAAATGTATTATAAAAATGTGAATAATTCGTAATACATAATTATTCACGGTATTTTGAGGTGCCCACGGTAACAATATCGTGCATGTTCATTATCGTGATATATCGCATTACCGAATATCGGCACAAGTCTAGCTGACACTCCCTGCGTTCCATTGGGAAGGGCTCATCCCTATGCCCTAATCCCTTCAAAGGGTTTACCCTCCGGAGTGAGAGCTTCGAAGGGATGAAGGGTGTAGGGGTCAAAAAAACTCTTTTTTTGGAACGCACTTCTGCGTCATCTTAACGAGACAATCAAGGAGGAGTAGATTGTGCAAACTGCGGCCTTTGTTTAACGTTAGTTTATTTATTTTAAATAAGTGTCCATCAGTGCGTTCCAAACGGGATATATCGCCCTCCGAAGGGCACTTCGGAGTGAAAACAATCATGGCCGCCATATTGAAGGGTCGTTCCAAACAGAAGTGCTCAAAACTGGCCACTTCAAAGGGCCCTTCGGAATGAAGGATTTCGAAGGGTACAACTGATGGACACTTCGGGCCCCCATGATCCTTTGCACAGGGAAGTTGTTTGACGTCACAGAATGGGTACAGGAGGCTCAGAGTTCGATTTTACCTATAAATGTCTGTATAGTATTTTTCTATACTACTGTAATATTTATATGAGTTAGATTTGGTACATTATTATGGTAAAAATTACATTGTACTTCAACAAAGATACTTTACGGCTCCCTTTATCAGTCCATTTAAATGTTTCAAATACATAGACACAATATACAATATGGTGCGATAAATCAAAAATAAATGAATAAACTAACGTTAAACAAAAGGCTCAGTTTGCACAATCTACTCCTCCTTGATTGTCTCGTTAAGATGACGCAGAAGTGCGTTCTAAAAGAAGAGTATTTTTGACCCCTACACCCTTCATCCCTTCGAAGCTCTCACTCCGGAGGGTAAACCCTTTGAAGGTATTAGGGCATAGGGATGAGCCCTTCCGAATGGAACGCAGGGCATCAGTTGTAGGCTACCCTTCGAAATCCTTCATTCCGAAGGGCCCTTTGAAGTGGCCAGTTTTGAGCACTTCGGTTTGGAACAACCCTTCAATATGGCGGCCATGATTATTTTCAAAGGGCGATATTTCCCTTTTGGAACACACCGACTGACAGCGCTAGTCAAAGCATTTGTCATTTGTATCTTGTTCCGTGTTCACGACAAGTTTTAATATAAACGTTTTTGCAACTGAGTGGCTCGCTTATAAAGAGAATCTTTGCCGCCATCTAGAGGCGTGATAATGTAACGTCACTCTGTTGCTGTTCACAGTCAGAGACTATTATTTTTCCAGCGGAAGGAAGGCTTTTAGTAAGTTGCATTTATACATATTTTTTGGCTTTAATATTTGTATTGTGTGGTAACCGTTTTATTAAAGCAATAAGGTTTATAGTGAATTTATTAACAGCTAAGGGGATTTCCGCTCTGCGTCGTGCCCAACAACGCCCCTTAGCTGTGATAAATTCACTGTAAACCACGGCTTCTTGGGGCTTATTGCTTTATTTTATTTATTTCAGTGAGATAAGTATTAAAAATGTTCAGCAATATCTAGGTGGTTCAACTTCAAGGCTTTATCCTGACATAACTATACCTAAATATAGTGAAGTTATTTGATGAAGCTTAAAAGCTTTAGGATGAGTAATAATCAGAAAATTCCTAAATCGAGTATCTATTTAATAATTTCGGACACATTTAGTGGAAATGAAGCCACTGTTTTGAAAGCAACTACACATTTTATTACTTTCTATTTTCAAAAACCATGCAAAAAGACTATGGCCACTGTGTTCATATCGCTTTGTAAATCCCAAAGCATTAAATATCACATAATTCTCAGTGGTAATATGTATATTTTAATCAAATAATCTTGCTTTTTATAAATGTAGCCACATCAGAGATTAAAACAAAGACTGAAATGCTATAGAAAGATTTCGGGTCCCTTGTGTTTAGGGTCCTGCCTGAGCTCTCAGTTTCAGCAGGTGGTGCTATTCAACAAGCCATACGATCATTGAACATAGCATAGACCTTATTCAGAGCGGCGCCATGACAGGTATGAAAGCGAGGCTGTGAGGGATAGACTAACCGTGTTTACAATATCATTCGCTGTAAAAAGCTAATTTTCCACAGCTCATGTTGTTTGGTTTTTTTATCTATTGAAATTCTTAGACAGATATATATATATATATATTTTGCAATGTTCGTCAGCAGAACAATCCAAAACACATTAAATAACCCACTTTAGAGATAGTATGCCTCACAGCCTCGCTTTCACTCCCGTTAAAAATCCAAGATGCCGCTGCTGTGAAAAAGGTCTAACTCAAAGAAGACCGTCCTATAGTTAGACCTTCAGCCTCCAACTAATTTCATTAATGTTGATCATCAACCAGCCCCCGTAATACTGAAACAATTTAAGAACTAGGGTAAACACAATCTATTCTAATGCTGAGACTGTGCTTAGGGGGCTTTTTGAGCACAGACAGATGATTAATGCTGCCCCGTTTTGTCTAATTAGTGTCTGGGCAAAATACAGCCATTTGCAACTGATTTCATTTTCCCTCGGGATATAGATAAAGTAAACCTTATTTTGTATGGGAAAAAAAAATCTGCTTTTCTGTTTTAAGGCTAGGTATTGCCATATAAGTGTGTTCATTGCCTGCAGATAACAAAGCACTAGGAGAACTTGTACATACAGTAAGCACTGATATCCAGATGAGGGCAGTAGTACATTACTGTCTGCACTTACAGAGAGACTGAGTACAGCTACATTTCACACTTTATGAAAGATTTTACTTCTGGAACTAATGCATTTAGAACTTATGAAATCCCTCAAAATATAGATAGAAAGGCCATTACCTTTAAATGAGATCTTCAGAAAGAAAGACTAACATACTAATTTAAAGTACTCTAATGTTTCAGTACCTGCTTTTTATTTGATGTAGTTTCTTTTCACTTATAATTGATTTGCAATGTCCTGCTGCATTGATTGGTGATAATACAACAGCTAACAATATGTGCCAGTTGTTTCATGGCACCTCACTGCACACCCACTTGAGAGATAACAAGAAAAAGCAATCAAATTCTCAAATTACCAACAACTTCCTATGTTTAGCTGACTGTCCAATTATCTGTCGCCCCTTGATACAGCAGTCAGTGACTCAATTACAATAAAATGCTTACACTCTGGGCTGAAAATCACTGTCCCTCAATCAGTGTTGGTTTGTGCGTCCTCAGAGATATGCAGATGAGCTGCTTAAAGAGATGCAGTGGGTCATAAATGCCCAGTGCAATTAAAGTCTTCAAAATGGGGATGAGACTGCAAGTGATTTATCAAAATAAGCCTCTTTCCAGTTTTTAGACCTTTAACCCCTTCATATAAACTCATATATGGTGCAAACCAGTCAATATCCTGCTTAAAACTCAAACGTTCGTCTGATGGCATAAAATCTCGCCTCTTTGGGGAAACCGATGGCCACATTCATGCAGATTTGGGGAAATTAAAGTTTTTAAATATTAAAGGTTTCAAAGATTTACTTTGACCATTTATTGGCTGTTCATGCACGCTGTCAGGTTATATTTATGGCAGTAATTTTACTGTATTTAATTGGAATATGAATATTTTAATGTGTAGTTTATACCCTTAAGCTGTAAGGGACAGTCAGAAAATGTGATTTTAATCACAGAATTATAAAGTGTCCATAGAAAGGCAAAAGTGTTAGACTTTAAAAATGGAATTTTGTGAATATATATGCAAAATAGTGGCCCCAGACTAACTCAATCTTTTAGCGTCATCAACGTGTTATTAGTACACTAGAGACTTTGGTCACTCTCCTCTACTGGTTTTGACATAACTCATGTTGTTTTAATTCCTCAATGGTTAAGTCATATAGAGAATCAGAGTAGTCTGGGGCCGCAGTGCCTTTTTTGGGAATGTCATGTGAGAGCGCTGATGCCGTTTTGCCTGAAAATAAAGTTGGAGCTGTCTGGAAGTTGTGGAATGTGTAGCAGGCTCAGGGCCAGCGCTGTGTTTGGAGTCAACCGGGCCGGATAGCAGGGTTCTCAGGGACACCCAGACAGACAGGAGGCAGGTACCGCTGATCTTCATCCTTCTCCTCCCACCACATCTACGCAGTCATGAGGAGTATGCAATACGGAAAAACACTTCTAAGAATATCCTTTATCACAGCTGAGCAATATTGTGAATCTAAACGCTTAGGTCCATCATTTGATGACAGCTCCTTTTTCTGCTGAAGGGAGGACAGTGCTGCTGATGTTCTTGTTGCAGGACCAGTGCTTTACGATGCCCTTTGGCAAAGTGTCGACACTAATAGAGATACAGTCTTCAGCCTCTCCCACTGCAATCTTAAAGGGATAAGTCACTCGTAAATGAAACTTCTGTCATCATTTACTCCCCCTCATATTACTTAAAACCTGTATGATGATTTTCTTTCTCTGAAACACAAAGAAGATACTGAACCAAAAATAAATTATATATGATTTATATACAAAGATTTTTTTTTTCTGGACATTTTGGATATTTGGATAAATGTTTCTTTTGTTTCCAAAAAACATACAGGATATTCAATTATATAATTATATTCAGTTCAATTCACATTTATTTGTATAGCGCTTTTGACAATACATATCGTTTCAAAGCAGCTTTACAGAGAATGCATTATAATTTAGAGTGATCTGTTATCAGAGTTGACTGTCCAAATTATGTAATTTCAGAAATGTACATATATAATCACACAGTTAGCTAACAATGTAATAATTTAATTTACAATCGCTGTTAGCGAATTAATTTAGGGTAGAAACAATGTTCTCCTGGAAGTAATGATTACAGGATAACAATAATTAGGATATATCAAAATTTGGGAATGTGCATGTTGATCCAGATATTGCGTCATCTGAAGTCCTCGCAGGAGTTGGCGCAGTCTCTTCAAAGGTGATGGTCATCTGAGGTCTTCATAAGAGGCTGGATACAAACTGAAGCTGATGCAGTCTCTAGTTACCTCAGGACGGGCGTCCCGAGATAAAACAGAAAAGCAAATGGAGAATAATTAGCATAGCTGCTGTTCATAACATTAAGCAAAGATAGTAATGTGCAATTGATCTGATATGAGATGCATTATGTGAACGCTTGGCTAAAGAGATGCGTCTTTAATCTAGATTTAAACTGGGAAGTCTTATTCCCAGTTTAAAGGCTATTCCAGAGTTTAGGAGCCAAATGTGAAAATGCTCTCCCTCCTTTAGTGGACTTAGATATCCTAGGTAGTCCAGAGTTTTGTGATCTTAAAGAGTGTGAAGGATTATAAGGCGATAAAAGATTGTTTAAGTACACAGGAGCGAAACCATTTAGGGCCTTATAGGTCAGTAGCAATACTTTATAATCGATACAGAACTTATTAGGTAACCAGTGTAGAGATGATAAAATTGGTGTTATATGATCATATTTTCTTGACCTGGTAAGAACTCTATCTGCTGCATTTTGGACTAATTGTAGCTTGTTTATTGAGGAAGCAGGACAACAAGCTAGTAATGCATTACAGTAATCTAGTCTAGACGTCATGAATGCATGAACTATCTTTTCTGCATCAGAAACAGATAACATGTTCTGTAGCTTAGCAATGTTTCTGTGGTGGAAGAAGGCTGTTTTTGTCACAAATGAAATGTGATTTTTGAAGGACAAATTGCTGTCTAATATAACACCCAAGTCTTTAACTGTCGAGGATGAAGAAACAGTACATCCTTCTAAATGCAGATTGTAGTCTAAGAGATTCTGTGTACAGGTTTTTGGTCCAATAAGTAATACCTCAGTCTTATTTGAATTTAATAGAAGAAAACTACTTGTCATCCAATGTTTTACTTCTTTAACACACTCGATAATTTAGAGATTTCATCTGGTCGTGATGAAATACATAACTGAGTATCATCGGCATAGCAGTGGAAACTAATTCCATGTTTTCTTATAATATTACCAAGTGGCAGCATATTGAAAATAGCAGAGGGCCTGACACAGATCCTTGCGGCACTCCATAATTTACTAACGTTATCTTAGATTTTTCCCCGTTTAAAAAGACAAAATTGGGACGGTCTGATAGGTACGACCTAAACCACCTTAATGCCTGTCCCTGAATACCAGTGTAATTTTGTAGTCGATCTAAGAGTATTTTATGATCTATAGTATCGAACGCAGCACTGAGATCAAGTAACACTAGCATTGAGATACAGCCTTGGTCAGATGCTAGAAATAAGTCATTTGTAATTTTAAAGGATTAGTCCACTTTCAAATAACATTTTCCTGATAATTTACTCACCCCCATGTCATCTAAGATGTTCATGTCTTTCTTTCTTCAGTCGAAAAGAAATGAAGGTTTTTGATGAAAACATTCCAGTATTATTCTCCTTATAGTGGACTTCAATGGCCTCCAGACGGTTGAAGGTCAAAATTACAGTTTCAGTGCAGCTTCAAAGGACTTTAAACGATACCAGACGAGGAATAAGGGTCTTATCTAGCGAAACGATCGGTCATTTTCGAAAAAAATACAACTGTATATGCTTTATAAACACCGTATTCTTCAAAAAGCTTATGCTGTATATCCTACGCCTTCCCAATTCAACTTACGGAATGAACGCGGCACCAATTTAGTTTTTTTCCGTAAGACCTTTTTCTGTAAAGACCTTCAACCGTTTGGAGGCCATTGAAGTCCACTATAAGGAGAATAATCCTGGAATGTTTTCATCAAAAACCTTCATTTCTTTTCTTAATTTTCTTTCTGACGAAAGAAAGACATGAACATCTTGGATGACATGGGGGTGAGTAAATTATCAGGAAAATTTTATTTGAAAGTGGACTAATCCTTTAACAAGCGCAGTTTCTGTGCTATGATGAGGCCTGAATAATGACTGAAATTTTTCATAGATAGTGTTTTTTTGCAAGAAGGAGCACATTTGGGCCGACAGGATTTGAAATGGGTCTGTAATTTGCTAATACATTTGGATCTAATTATGGTTTCTTAATAAGGGGCTTAATAACTGCTAGTTATATTAAAACAAATATAATAAACTAAATGATACTTTACAATAAACTATATGAAATAATATTAAATAAACTGTGTATGGCCAAAAGTGATGTTTGACCTAGGAAAATTGATATCTTCACCCTTTAATTTTTATTTTTTTTGATAACGCAATGAAACATGCAAAATTGTGCTGACATTTTTGGCCAGGTTGTCACAAAGAAACTATGAACACGTGCAAAAACAAGAGCGAACCAACTAAATTTTAACATTATGTTGTAGCCAATATATGCTTTTTCCTGTGAGCTTTTTGTTTTTCTATGCATTTTTTTTGCAGAGTTAAATAAAACCTGTAACTGCAGTTTGCCATTTCTTGCCAAATATTTTTGTCAAATACCTTAACCAAGTTAAGTATAAAATAATTTTTCTGACTTTGATGGTTTAATCGAACTTGCACGGTCATTAAAAACAAACATCCCCTCCAGATACCACTTTTGGCCACTACTGTACAAAGTTCTGTCATGAAACTTTAGATGGCGTGGACTAATAGGTCCTTTAACTCAACCTACTCGTAATCACATCATTATCTATAGGACACAGCTGATTGGTTCTTGCTGTATCAGTAGCCAATGAGCTTGTGTACTTAAACTTCAAATAATATGCTGCATTCAAGCCACCGCGTAATTACCGTAATCTTGAGATGACAATACATGACGTTATATTCGGAGCTGTTCACGTCCTCGGACTGGGAATTATGTGTTTCTGTGGCACCACTATCAACGCCTAAATGAATATACAGCGGTCAGGTGGTACAGCGGCCACTTGGTACACATGGGAGCTCTCAGAAAACTCCCAGCTTTCAAACTGTAATAACAAGCTCAACGAGGACGTGAATGCTTTTTATGATCCAGAATCTCATTGTTACAGTAATTACGATATGGCGTGAACGCACCTTTACATGGGTAGCATTTGCCTTAGCAGTGCAGCTCACCTTCAGAAACCCTCCACCTTCCCCAGCTCCACCTGTATAGATCTGCTACGGGTAATTCATGTACGCTATATTGTACAGAAGCAGCAGCAGCACGTCTTACTTGCTCACACACACATATATATAGATATATATATTATAGGTCTTATATAATTTATTTTATATAACCTGCATGATTTTTTTTTTTTTTAAAGCGATATTTGTCCAAATGTCAAAAGTCAATGGGGACCATAAAAGCACCATTAAAGTACAATAAAAGTAGTCCATATGCTATATTCCAAGACTTCTGCAAAGCTTTATGTGAGGAAAAAAACAAAATTTAAGATACTGACTATTCTATGATAATGCTAAAGTGAACTATCCACGTAGGCAGCCGCAGCAAAGCTCCTTCTTCTTCAAAACATGTCTTTAAAGACCATTTCCCCTTGCTCCGTAAACTGCCTAACATGTCTTACTGCAAATAAAAAGTCACCCATGCAGAAACAGACACTCTGCCTTACAAGCCAAATCCCAGGAGGACAATAACAGTTAATTCCTTTCATTATTTTATTCCCATTGCAGGGGGTTATAAATTTAAGTCGTCTTGAAACTATTCCAGAATCTCCCAGGGTAGCCCTAAGGTTTAATGAAGCGTGCATGCTCTTATCTTTGGTAAGGGCCATTCAGTTATTGGAGGATGAGAAAGGAGTGGAACATTAACACATTATCATCACCACAGTGTATCTGAGAGGATGTGATGTCAAGGTAATCACATGCTGCTGGGTGTTTGTAGTGGGCATTAAAATAAAAAACTGCATTGCAATCAAAGAAATAAATTTCAGCACCATAGCTGATGTAAGGAAGAAATAAACTTGTGGATGTCTAATGGTAGGCTAGCAGACTCTTTTTTGAAAGCTGTTCCTTGTGAAAAAGAAGTACAGTCAAAAAGAACTTAACACTTAAATGAACTGGACACTTCATTGCTTGTTAACTGCAATTAAATAAAAAAAGTAATAGTTTATGTTTTGATTAAATGCAATTATTGAATGTTAAAGTGGTTTTTTTTACCCACTTAAGTAAGACTAAAGGCAGGAACACACCAAACCGACGCCGACAAATTTGGTGGCGATTGCAGGGTTGGCTCACGTCGGCAGCATCTGGATCCAAAGTTGCCCTGACACACCAAACCGACGCTCGACAGCCGACGGCCAAGTAGCACCGTCGTACTTTCCGTACCAGCAGTTGGCAATAGCTGAACAGCCAATCAGAATGATCAGATGGCAGGACGGACCGACGAGCTCCAAATAAGGTCCTCCACGAGGACCAACTTCAGCTGACGGTGTGGAACACACTGAGAAAACTTAGTCGGCCGATGAACAAAAACTGCCCGACGGCCGACCGTCGGCTTGATGTGTTCCTGCCTTTAAAGGGTTAGTTCACCCTAAAATGAAAATTCTGTAATTTATTACTCACCCTCATGTCGTTCCAAACCCGTAAGACTTTTTGATGAAATCTGAGCGATTTCTGTCAGCTATGCAACTACCACTTTGAAGCTTCAAAAAGTTCATAAAGAGATCGTAAATCTAATCCATATAAATTGAGCGGTTTAGTCCAAATTTTCTGAAGAGACATGATCACTTTATATAATAAACAGATTTATTTATAGGGTCTAAGAAACCTCTTAAGAACCACTTACCTACAGTATGGTAAAACGTAACTTATTAGTATGGTCCAGTTATCCCCTGCTAAAAGTAGACTTCTGCATCAGTCATTCAAAGTAGCAGTAGCAAATGTTTTTCTTTTTTCAAGCAATTATATCATATTAGATGTTTACCAGTGGCCAATTTTTCAGAGGGCTCTTAAAATCATGAAAAATACTTATTTTCCCTGTCTACTTTCAGCTCCGGATAGTTTCTAATGAAGGACTTGAGACTGTGTGCGTAATTCATAGTTGTCACGTGACTGGCGTGGAGTCCTGGAGGGTAAAACATCAATAAAACTGCAACACAAGCCTGTCAATGTTCCATCTGTTTTAAGCCACAAAGTGCTGGGCACTTGTTAACCATATACAGCACATGGCACAGTATTTAAATAAATAAATAACAAGGGTATCATAGTTATGTTCTATTCTGTTTACTTCTATTTTAACATTCTGTTCCATTTCCTTCAGTTCCTGTTTCTCCACTCTGTTTAGTTTCAGTTTCCTTAGTTTCTGATTAGGTCCTCAAAAGTGTTTAGTTCTCATGTTTATCATGTATATTAATAGCCCTCAGTTTGCAGTCCTAGCTTGTTGGTTATCGTCTTTGCTTTTCGTGGTTATGTTGACTATTATTAATCCTGCGATCTCCTGTCTTCCTGGTTGGATTTAAATGAAGACTGTTTTGTTTCTGGATATTCCCTCTTCTTAGTGCATGCTAAACACATGCTGACAGAATAACCGACCACAAAAAGAAAAGAAAAAAAGATCTCCTCCTCATCAATCAAGAGGATTGTTCCCTCGAGGACCACGCAAGGGATTTTTTAGAACTGGCATGCCTTACACACTACCCTGACCACTCTCTCTGTGTGTTCTACCATACCAGCCTCAACGAGCGGTCCAAGGCACACCTGCCCGGAGTAGGTCCT
The DNA here is from genome assembly GCA_003731715.1 of Anabarilius grahami. Lineage (NCBI taxonomy): Eukaryota > Metazoa > Chordata > Actinopteri > Cypriniformes > Xenocyprididae > Anabarilius > Anabarilius grahami. Next base: position 426,869 of record RJVU01004028.1, on the reverse strand, counting down.
CGAGGCACCTTCATCGAATTTGTGGAGTAAGTTCTCTATCATTGTGGTTCATGGGCATAAATCTAAAAAAACAGTTGGGGGGTACAATAAACATAATATTTCTCAAGACACAAATAATACAGCCAAAATTGTTCTTGTAAGGATATGTGTAACACAAAGCGATAGTTGATAGTTTAAATATAAAAGTTAGGTTTATAGATTCACTACGCGGTCATACTATAATGCCGCTTGCGGCCCAGTCCATCCCCGAGCCAGGAACAGGCCACTACCTTATTGATTTGTGGTCCGCGGACCCAGGTCCCACCTTTGTCCCCACCCTTGAACTCTCTATTTCTCTGAGGTCCCTCTATTTTGATATTTTGGTTCTGCCCAGAGTCCTTCTTCCTCTAATGTTCCTGTCCTCTTCGCTGGCTCTGTCTGCATCCCTGGATTCACCCTTGCTCTGATTGTGTTGCTCAGGTCCTCAGCTCTACTCTTGCTGCTGATCCACCACCAGCTCGGCCATGTGAGACAGATCCCCTGGCTTTACCTCGGGCCTCCAGGCTTCGCCTTGTCTCTGTGCTCTCTTGGCTCCACTGAGGTCCGTCCTCCCTCAGGCTCCACCGGGTTCCCTCGATCCTCGGCTCTGCCTTGGTCAATCATCGTCATGGTTCCGCTGTGGACTTCAGGGCCTCCGGCAGCACCTCAGCCCTCCAACCCTTCAGCTCCACTGCTCTAATGCGGCTCCACCTTGATCCTCGCTCCCTACGATGCTGACCCGGTCTTCCAAGCCACCAGCTCCACCTTGGTCCTGTAAACCAACAGCTCCGCCTAGGCCTTCCAGACCAGCGCCGTAAACCTGGGCCTTCGGCTCCATCTGGGTGTCCACCTCACCCAGGTCCACCTCCGTTAGTCGGTCCCCAGCTTCCACCCAGACCGTCCCCCAAGGCTTCACCCTGGTTCCTCCCTCCACCAGCTCCACCGTCGGTTCTTCCTCCGCCGGCTTCCCTAGGGTCCTGTCCTCTGCCAGCTCTTCCTTGTCCACCTCCAAGACCCCCACCTTTCTTCCACTGTTGGGCTATTATTTATGGTGCGAGAACTCGTTTTGTGCATTGCATTCATATTCTGGGTTCATCTGCTTGCCTGTACATAATATGTTTTATTAGTAAGCTCAATGATTGGCTGACCCCAAAAAAAACAAAAAATCTATAAAACTGATTGCACATGAGCAAAGATGTCAAAATTCAAATCGCATGTGCCAGCCGAGCCACTAACATTGAGAAAGCTATGAATACTAATACTAGCTTATGACTTTATTAGTGAATTCTCGTTAACAATTATAGCATCACATCATTAGAACAAAGGTTAAGAACATGTTTAATGCAAAATCTTTTGAAAGTATACAAAAATATAAAAGTTTTAATTAGATCCCCCCAGAAGTGATCTGGTTTGGAGAACCAAGTTTAAAAGGAAGAACATTGCACTCTGGGTGTCTCTTTTTTAGTGCAGTATTATTACTGGCATTACACAAAGTCTTTGATGTGCTTTATCTGTCACATCTGTGCCATATATCAGGGAACGCATGTGAATGAGACATAAACACACTAAATAAGAGCAGATTCAGGTTACAGCTGCACAATCGAAAAGATCAAACAATGCGCCTATCAGCAAGCTGGCAAAGGGGTCAAACTCCAGCAGCTGGAGGTGTATGTTTGCCAGGCTTGAGCATGATTGCTTGTGTTTGAAAACATTTGTTAGCACTTTATGTGTGTACTGAGCATCATGTTAATTATCCGTTGATATTGTCACCATTTTATGTATTTTATTCTCTAATGTGCAGAATCTCATTAGTTTCTAATTTAGAGAATATGGTGCTTTTGCTCCAAGCTCATTAACAGAAGTGCTGTGAACATGACATCAGAAAGTTCAGCATCCTCATAGCTGTACACCAGAGAGAGAGAGAAAAAGCACACGTGGGTGTCATACACAGGCTATAGTCTGAGCTATGCAACATGAGAAAGGGAGGAGTCCTGGAACATGGCAAAGAATGATGTTTCTCTTAATAAAATCCCTTGTTTTCTGTCGCATGGTGAAAGGACATGAAGCCGGCCCAATTCCAGCCTCATTACCATGCCCTTTTGGATAGGGTTCAGACTACTATAATGTCAGCTTTGTTGGCAAAGCTTCAATTTGCACAGTGTGACTCCTCACAAGAGCAGGGCCATGTGCACCAACTTGCATTTAGACTGTATTCAGAGACTTTCGTCAAAGTATTTAAACAAGTATCAGAGGAGCTTTGTGGGACCATTGTGGGTACCTTAGATGAATACATTTGTTTGATTCTGTTTAATAAGTGCTTTTAAGCTTTTTACGTTTTTTCTATTATTGGACAATTTTGAGATTTAGGGCTATTTTGCTTCGTTAACTTTCAGACCAGTGAAAAAAGAAACATCAAACACATTTAAGTGTTTATTTTATTACACTTTGGCCTGGTTTCACAGAAAGGGCTTAGATTGAGCCAAGATTAGGCCTTAGTTCAATTAGGGCATTTAAGTAGCTTTTATAAATGTGCCTTAGAAAGAAAGAAAAAAAAACATTACTGATGTGCATCTTAAGACAAAACAATTGCACTGTCATATTTTAAGATATGCCAGTACAAATTGCTTTCAGTTAATGTATTTCAGTCTGGGACTATACTGTAGGCTTAGGCCTTGTCTGTGAAACCTGGGATAATCTATTTGCGTCTGTAGTTCTCCATTACAATACATATCTTTAAAGGATGTTTTGTCAAGATTCGTTTTTTCTCATGTACTGAGCCAAATCTCTACTTCAGAAGCACTTACACACACACAAAACTTTAAAGTTTTATTCTTATAGGCTATTCTGAAGTTTTGTTGTTGTTGTTGTTGTTGTTTTACAGGTTTTTCATATATCATTCACCATTCTATTCCTAAAAATATGGGGATTTTTTGTCTGGCTGTTGACAGTATTTTCTGATTTATTGAGTAATAAAAAAAAAAAATCCAAAATCCAAAAAACCTCAAATTTTTTAAAACCTGGCCAATGTTCATATTTTTGTTCTGGAAATGTATGCAAAATAGTGTATTTTTAAGTAGATACTGTATATTTTTATATTATTTGCACATTTAAACAGCATTTCAGAAAAATTATAATACAAAACAAATGACTTAATGATTAATCAATTGGGGAAAGTATAGTGATATCTGTTAGTTAAACATGATAATTTTAACATAATTTGTTTGTAGACTTGTTCTTATCAACATCAAGACTTTAAAATGTATCACTGTAAAGAGAAAGTGTGTATTTTAAGTCCTGTTACTGGCCAGCCTTTTGCCTTCATTAATTATTTTTAAATGGTCCTGCAGTGTGAAAAATAATCTTTTAATATGGAATTTTAAGTATTCTTCAGTATGCCTCTCAGTATAATCAAAGTATTTGGTATAATGTAAGAGCTGTACACAGTAGAACTATTGTTTTTTTTTTAAATATTGTTTTTAAAAGTTTTTTACAGTTTTAGATTAAGCATCTCACGACATGTCTTCCACATACAAACAAAATTAGTTTGTCCCTTAATGACTGTAAAGCTTTTAAAAACTGAAGTTTACACTTGTTGATTCATTTAATTGCCTTTACCCAAAATGCAAATGTTGCAAGTGCTATCTTTTATACTCTTAGTAACACATGTTCTTTCCAAAAATAATATTTTAAAATGTAAGAAACATCACACTTATGCACACAATATTTACGAGCATTACTTTAGGCATCATTTATTTAAAACGTTATGAGGAACCAATGTTAAATCATCCCCAATATGTGTGTTTGTGTGCAGTTCAGGTATACCCTATTATGGGGACAAAGACGGCATTATCCAAAATCCTTGTCTGTGTGGGTACATTTTGTGTGTGTGTGTGTGTGTTGCGTTTTTATTATTTATAAGGACACAAATTTGTATAATGACATGGGTATCACACTGGTATTACGACGTAAACATGAGTCCTCACATTTAAAATAGCTTTAAAAACATACTAAACAATATGATGGGTAAGTTTAGGGGTAGGGGTAGTGTAGGGGGAAAGAATGTACAGTTTGTACAGTATAAAAACCATTACGCCTATGGAATGTCCTCACTTTGATAGCAAAACAAACCTGTGTGTGTGATCAAATCCACTCAGAAGACATAAGATGGAAACTCAATTAGCTTTGACCCTTCTGGTTGCACTGAGGATCTACTTCTAATCAGAAACATCCAGAGATATTATAAAAGAAGAACACTGAAGTGTTTTTCACTACTTCCCAGTGTTGTGCTTCATTTTGGTAGACTGGTATAAACCTATCCTCTTTTTTATTACTCATCCTGTTTTTCCCGTTCAGCAGCTGTGGATCACAGATGCATGCAGCATGCATCTGTAGCTGAGCTAAGTTTCTCTGAATTAAAAGCATTTCATCAGTTTCCAAGCTGTGATTATCAACCAAGGGTATATGTAGACTTGTGGGTAATTTGAAAGATTGCTGTTTTTGCTTTTTTACCCCTATAAAAAATTACTTTTTAAAATATTTATGTTATTGAAATATTTGGGTGGTCAAGAGATGAAGAAAAAAGATTTTGTTTTTGTAATTTTTTGTAATTAACATCATAAATAAATAATAATAATAATAATAGTATTAGTTCCATTAGTGTGGCTGACAATACACACACAGGAAATGTATTTATTTACTTTCAATTATTTATTTATTTAATAACATCAGTGAAAATGCTAAGAGTAATTTCAGTTAAAAGAAACACTTCTGTTGTCAAGTACTTCAGGACACCCTGTTCTAGAGCTGATTAAGATCAAATTTAACTTGTTAATTTGTCTTTAGTTTGTTGGACATGGTATCTGAGATGTGGAATGGCAGCATATTAGCCAGTCTTTTACTGTATACTGTTCATGTGTGAATGAGGTCATCAGCAGGAGCTGGCATTCTGTGCTAGTCCTTCAGCCTCCACAGTAGCTGGCAACACAATGTACAGACTCACAAAAAGAAGTGCGAGAGAGAAAGAAGAAAGAATTCTTGATAAGCCTTGAGCACAGAGGAAGGCATGATGGAGAATGCCGGCTATGCGGAGCATTCACAACAATGTGTAGTGTCACTGGAAGGGCCCCACAAAAGCGCTGTTCTCTCAGCTGTCAAAGACGCCATTGTGGCATGAGCCGAACAGAACCAACCCGCCAAGAGTCTTTATCACTCACACATTCCACTCATACTGCCCCCTGATGCACAAGAGAGTGCATTCCCCTCCATTCACCCTCTCCTTGAGTGGGGCCGATCTCTCTCGGCCCCTTCTTTATTACACCTGCCTCCAGCTGTCGTGCAAGAAACGGGACAGAAGCTGCCGGAAAGCGGCGGTTCCTGGGTGTCGCAAAGAGCGCTCAGCACCTGAAGAGAGTTGCGCTCTCTCAAAGTGCCATGACAGCTGATGTGTCCTGAAGGGATGACGCCTCCCGGGGCACGGTGTCAGTCAAGCGTGGGAAGCACCAGTCAACGTGCGCACGCCACCCAAAAGCCGCACCGCAGCTAAGATTGTAATCTCTTTGAGGAAAAAGTGGGATAACAAGGGCTTTAGCCTGCTTATCCCTCTCATGCTTCAAAGCAAGGATGTGTCGCTCAGCAGAGAGGAGCTCCTAACAGGATAAGACATCTCAATCCTTCGGGGAAGTGATACAAATTGGGAGCTAATTCCATTGTCCTGTATTCGCCCAAGCATTGTCTTGCCATCCAGCTTCAGTCCTCGACAGCAACAGGGTTGCTCTCTTAGGGTCCTGGCAGGTTTGCTTGTTTAGGGCTTGGCCTACCCACCGAGAGCCTGTTCCTAGTTTGCCCAGCCTGCTGGGTTGAGGTAGGGTCTGGATCAGATTCCCTGCCGGGCTTGTCTTAGAGTGAGCGACAGGAGCCCCGGCCCAGCTCTACACACACCCACCTCCGCAACTCAACTTCCTTTTGGCTCCTAGAGCAACTGATTGACACTTGTTTAAGGGGCCTAGGCTTCACGAAGACATTTGACATATGTGAGGTGCCTCCTTCCTGTCATGTCTTCCCTCCCCTGGCCCTCCTGACTGTGTTAATGAGTGCAGGTGGCAGCATGGGTTATGGAGTGAGTAAATATCAGTGCACTTAGTTACATGAATGAGGTGATGAACAAGGACGACCACACCAGGGCTGTGTTTCCCAAAATCATTGTAAGTATAAGGTCACCGTGATTTTGCCAAGTAAGACATGTTCCTGGATCAACATATTTTGTTGATCCTGAAACAACATTCCTATCCGAAAATGTAGTCTTAACTTTTTCCCAAACCCTAAACCTAACCCTACTCATAACTTATCCCTAAAATCAGAGGGAAATGATAGTTGAATAACACTGTTGTGGAAGCACCTAACCCAGAGCCTAAACTGGTCATAAATGGTAAACTTGTCCCTCAAATCTAATTGGTTGATTGGAATGTTGTTCCAGGATCAACAAAGATGTTGATCCAGGAACATGTTGTACTTGGTGAAATCACGTTCACCGTAAGGATAACTAGACCACTGGTGCTAATGGTTTCTCTGATCTTCTTGGGCTTACAGTGCTTTTGGGAAACAAAGCCCAGTAATGTGTTAATTTCCAATCTTATGCATTTGGCAGACACTGTTATTCAAAGTGAATTATATTGCATTGAAGGAGTAAGTTAAAGGATTAGTTCACTTTAAAATGAAAATTACCCCAAGTTTTACTCAACCTCAAGCCATCCTAGGTGTATATGACTTTATTCTTTCTAATGAACACAATCAGAGTTATATTGATGAATATCCTGACGCATCCGAGCTTTATAATGGCAGTGAACAGGACCAATGAGTTTGAAGCTCAAGAAAGTGTATTCATCCATCATAAACATACTCCACACAGCTCCGGGGGGTTAGTAAAGGCCTTCTGAAGTGAAGCGTTCATTTGTGTAAGAAAAATATCCATATTTAACAAGTTATGAAGTAAAATATCTAGCTTCCTCCAGACCGCCTTCCGTATTTAACTTACGAAGAAAGTGTAAAACTCTTGCAGTTCAAAGCGCTTACGCTACGTCCTACACCTTTCTTACTTAAATATGGATATTTTTCTTACACAAACGCATCGCTTCGCTTCAGAAGGCCTTTATTACCCCCCTGGGACCGTGTGGTGTATGTTTATGAAGGATGCACTTTCTTGAGCTTCATACTTACTGGTCCCGTTCACTGCCATTATAAAGCTTAGATGCATCAGGATATTTATTAATATACCTCTAATTGTTTTCATCAGAAAGAAGAAAGTCATATACAACTATGATGGCTTGAGGGTGAGTAAAGCTTGGGGTAATTTTCATTCTAAAGTGAACTAATCCTTTAATGCATTCTCTGACCCTGGGAGTCAAACCCATGATCTTGGCATTACAAGCGCAACACTCTACTGTTTGAGCTACAGGAGTGCATGACTCCTCTTTTGGAAGACTTGGGAAAGTAGGGGTTCAAACCTGAATCAGGAAAAGAGGAAGGATCACTTAACAAGATTCTTCAAAACCACTTGTATGTGCTGCAGTGATTTCTGTAGGCCACTTTAGAGGTTAGCATCACCCTGGTTCCCTCAACAAAAACCCGATAGGATCTTTTTTTATTGCCTTTTGGATTATTGCAGAAAATAAGCTCTGTGACCAGGCAAAGCTATTGATTCTTACATGTTTTGTTCATTATGATAATCTTCACAAGTGAACACAACAGTCGGCAGAAGTGAAAAGCTAAATGTAAGCTGTAAACAAACTACAACATGACTGCATTTTCCCTGAAAGTCTGAGTTAGAATATTTTGCAAGAGCATGATTATAAACACAGTGATTTTGTGAAAAACAAAAAATGACTACACACCTGTTTGCTGTGATGCCGTTTAATGTCCCTATAGCCTCTGTAGTCCTATTTAGCCACTTATTAGCAATCCCCTTTATAAAGGCTTTAAAAAATTAGGTATTACTGATGCATTTTGTGTCATAAAACATAATATCTTGAGCTTGTGTTCACCACATGCCTTATTTCAGGCATTTAGCCAAAAACCCGTTCAAAAAAACCCATTGACTTCAGGATGATAGAAACGGAAGTGCTAAAATGCTAACATCTTTCTGGGTTTTGGCCTACAAAAATATGTCCTCCCTGCAGCACTCGTGGGGATGCCAGAGCCTATGCCAGAGTCTTGGTCCGAAGTATATCAGAACAGATGAACAGCACATGCAGTAGATGCTGTGCATTATTAAATTGCAAAGTTGAATTGCTAAGGGCCGGTCCAGTTGATGAGCCTAATTGGGGACAAGACAGGATTTTGACGGATCACTTCCTGCATGAACCTTAGCGTCTGTTCTAACTCAGTTAGTTGACAATGGCCGTGTTTGTAGGGATAGGGTGGAGTGTGGGACCACTGTGGGAGTGCATTGGCAGTTTGTAGATTTAGGCTGATTCGGATCTACAGGGGGCCGTCAGAAACCAGCAGGTCAATGACAAGGGGAGGAAAAGAGAACACTCCCCAACACCCACCCAACACGACACTGACACAGGCATGGTATCTTTCCATCACTTTTTATTGAAGGAATAGTTCACCCAAAAATGACTGACTTTTTCCAGCACAAGTAATATTGTACAATGGTGATTTTTTGTTATTTTGGAGCTTTACAGCATCAGTTCCAATTCGCTTTGATTGTAAATTATGACAAAATATTTAGATTTGGGTGTATGAAGAATGTGACACAATATCTTACATTTAACATTTGGCCATCGTAAGGGTTTACTATACTCTCATGCTTTTGTTTTATATTCAACATAGCGAAATGTGAGCAGTGCTGACTTATTCCAGTAAAACAGTCCATCAACAGGTGAAGCAATTCATGCCGATAGTTCACGTCATTGCCATCTGAATGAGATATGTGTTCTGCTGGGCTTCATTTATTTGTCATGCTGCTTGTACCTTAAAGCTGCTGTAATCTAGCATGGCCTGGGCAATGGTCTCAGCCTCTTTCCCTTAGAGGTCTTAAGGAAGCTAGTGATGAATGACTGGGCTGCATATTACAGGCCAATGATGAATGACTGGCTTGAATATTACAGCTCTGGCTGGTGCACTCTTCCTTCTTACCTGCGTTGAGTCATTGCATGTGTTTGTTTTATGTGAGACAGTGCAGTCAAAGTCAATGCAGCATTCCTCTGGCAGCTACATACCTCAGCGCTGCTCAGCCACGACCTCTAAATTATTTCAGATGCCTGTCTGGCACTCCTGTCTATCCTAAACTCCCATGTCAAGTACCGTCTTAAGTTTTACATGTACATGGGATTTTATTTTATGGCATTTTCCTGTTTTGTGCGTAAAAATGGCTTTGGTGAGTAGATAAAATGGATTGACTTGCCTGATGGTTAGTTTATAGGAGCTGCATTATTAGGGTACCTGGTTTAAGTAAGAACAAAAATCAGACACTTGCTGATGTAAGTGGCGTACATGATTCAAATCAAAGACATACAAACTGTCTAATAACGAAAACATCCATCACATCTTGCACGTCATCAGCATTTTTTTCTCAATGAGGTGATACATATATGTGAAATACTCATCACAATAAAGGATTAGTTCACTTCAGATTTAACATTTCCTGATAATTTACTTACCCCCACGTCATCCAAGATGTTTATGTCTTTCTTTCTTCATTTGAAAAGAAATTTTGAGGAAAACATTCCAGGATTTTTCTCCATATAGTGGATTTTACTGGGGAACAACAGGTTGAAGGTCCAAATTTCAGTTTCAGTGCAGCTTCAAAGGGCTCTACACGATCCCAGCCGAGGAATAAGGGTCTTATCTAGGGAAACAATCTAGTTTAGAAAATTTTCTAAAAAAAACAAAAAATATTTATATGCTTTTTAACCACAAATGCTCATCTTGCACTGCTCTGCGATGCGCCACGCATTACGTAATCATGTTGGAAAGGTCACGTGTGATGTAGGCGGAAGTACCGGGGTAGGGTGAAAAACTCCTCCAACTTCAAAATCGCCCAACATCGTTGTTTTACCTTTTTTTGTAAAGGCCGTTTGACTTTGCACGTTCGCTTTGTAGACACTGGATCGGTACTTCCGCCTACGTCATGCGTGACCTTTCCAACATGATTACGTAATGTGTGGCTCATCGCAGAGCAATGCAAGATGAGCATTTGTGGTTAAAAGTATATAAATGTTTTTAAATTTTTTTTTAGAAAATGACAGATTGTTTCCCTAGATAAGACCCTTAATCCTCGGCTGGGATCATGTAGAGCCCTTTGAAGCTGCATTGAAACTCCAATTTGGACCTTCAACCTGTTGCACCCCAGTAAAATCCACTATATGGATTAAAATCCTGGAATGTTTTCCTCAAAAACCTTCATTTCTTTTCGACTGAAGAAAGAAAGACATGAACATCTTGGATGACATGGGGGTGAGTAAATTATCAGGAAATTTTAATTCTGAAGTGAACTAATCCTTTAAGACTGCCATTGCTTAAAATTATTGGTCTCCAAACGGCTTTGATTAAGCCGCCAAAAGAGAATATATACGCAACTATATACGCTAGAGACTGCAGTCTTTAGCCTCCTTGTTAGAGTGCCCGACTCCCATGCCGGCGACCCCGGGTTTGAGTCCCGCTGAGAGCGGGCGGTTCAAACAGGAGGGGTTGTGCTGTTTGTCACAAATATACATGGGAAAAATAACCCCATTGTCATAAAAATTCTAATCTTAAATAAATAAAATAATAATAAAAAACAATTCATGGCTTGTGAAATATATTTATGATATATAAATGTTCCAAACTCACCCTCAATTAACCTCAGTGGTTAATTTTGGACACTGTCTACAGTATCATTCATATCTCACCAGCCAGTGACAGTTGTTTTTCCTTTTTAGCCAACAATGTAATTGGCTCTTGTAAGTAGATTTTAAATACATGGTGGTGTTGTGAATTTACATTCCCCTGAGTTTGTTTACTTTGCTGCGGTGGTTGTTGATTGCTGGTTTAGGCCTCAGAGAACACAGTGATCTCATTGTGAGCATGAGAAGCCTGTGGCCTGGCGCTGTGATTGAAAAGCACAACGTGCCAAACAGATGTAGGGGCTGTACACTCTTGCTGAGCCCACTCTGCCCGTTGCCAAGCGCCTGAACCCTAGAAACAGGTGGAGGGTGCCTACTAATCTCTTATTAAAGAGGAGAAATATTTTAGCTATGCATATGCTCCGCTCTGTTATTCTAGCCTTTGGCTGAGCACTGCCTTTCATTACCTAACAGGGCTCATGCTTTGCTCACAGGCTCAGTGTCTCTATCTAAGAGGGAAAATGGACCAGAGAAAAGTCATGTAGTGCTTCTCCCATGGTAAATCATTTTCCCATGCAAAATTGGTAATTTGAAAAATGAAGTGGATTTTACGCAGCACAGCTCACATATTGATGAAGTGTCATTCAGAGAAAAGCAAACCCTATGCTACCTTATTAGCCATGTTATGTATAGGAGCATATATCTGAATGTGGGACTGCATTATGTTCTCCAGCATCTGGACAGACCAGGGACTTATGTGAGGATCCTGTTTGTGGACTTCAGCTCTGCTTTTAACACCATCATCCCATCACTCCTCCAGCCCAAACTAACTCAGCTCTCCGTGCCCACCTCTGTCTGTCAGTGGATCACCAGCTTCCTGACAGACAGGCAGCAGCTAGTGAGGCTG
>RJVU01004028.1:401167-414139 GCA_003731715.1 Anabarilius grahami | reverse complement strand
GCCGCACTCTTAAAGAATTCCTTTAGTCTTAAAGGGAGATTTTTCCCAAAAATCTTCATTTGCGTTCAACTGAAGGAAGTCTGGGTCTAACGGGATGTTGTAACTACACAAACCTCGACCCCTTGGAGCACGCATGAAGCAAGATGCTGATTTCAGATTCTGTACCTAAATAACTGCAATAATGGGAATGTTAACAGATAACTTTCTCCATGCTAATAAGAAGTCCTGCATTCAGCCCAGTCAGGCTGCTCAGACAAACAGATTGCAATTTGCATTGTTGCCACTAGTAGCACAGAAATGACACGCATTTAAACAGATTTTAGACAGGCAAGTGAGACTGAACTGACCCAGCAGTGGAGTGAAGATAGAGTGATTGAGATGATAAACCGTAGCTCTGCTACGTTGTACACTGATGTCCACCTGCTCACTTCATCCATCAGCAGAACACAGAAAGTTTAGACATGAGCAATGGAAACAGAGGTGCCAGTCTACGAATGGGAGCAGGCCTCCTAATGAATGTCTTCCTCTCATCAGATGACCGTGAGTCTCAGTGATTAGCACCACTAATGAAAATGTTTGGTCTTCAGCTCTGGGGAGGAAAGAGGAATCCCTCTCTTAAAGCTCATAAGCACTGACCATGTCCAGACCAAATTCTCTCTCTGGCCCGAGGCCAGAGCTCAGATATTTGAATAACTCTGACTGTGTGTCTGTATCCAAATTAGACACCACAGCCCTGCAGACTGGCTCTTCATGGCGGGAGCTGGAATGTTTATAGCTGAAAGGTTTAGACAGAGTTTTGCAGGAGGAGAATTTGTATTGGACTCTTGAGCGCTACTCAGATTTCCAACATAGCATTCAACACTTGTGACAAGGATAAGATGGATAGGATTTGGAATAACATGATTTGGACTGGGCAGGCACTTTAAATTTACTTAGAATGAACAAGAAATAAATGTTTTTGGGGAAAGACTGATTCACTATGCATTTCTAAAGCATGATTTGTAATGCATTTTTTTGTTAAAGGGGTAGTAGATCATGAGGAGTCTAAATATTTCTTGATTTTTTGAGATAAAAGAGCTTAAAAGATACAATGAAAATATACTGTAACTTTAAGAAGTTAAACCTTACTCTCCAGTAAAAACAAGCACTGATTTGAACTATTTGCAATTTTCTGACGTCAGATGAATATATTTGAACACATGACAAATTTAAACTTCAGCGATGCCTTTTGAGCAGGATAGATGCTATTATTCCAAAAACACGAATGAAAAACGAATGAAAATGTATGTCGAAATTTGTGCCATTTCTGGCCCTGTGTAGCACCTACTGCTCTGAATATTCTTTGGAAGGATCCTGACATTAAATAAGCAATTAAACCACTGATCTTAACAGTTTGAGCTGCACATTTTACTCCAGAAAAACATACTTCGGATTTTATCAATTCATGTATTCTCTCAAAATCGAAGCCATGACCTTGCCATTGCTAGCTCCATGCTCTACTGTTTAAGCAACAGAAACACATTTCAGCACAGATTGTTTTGTGAATATGTCACAGTGTACAGGCTTAGCAAAGAGGCTGTTATTGAAGGATGTGGCTATTCCAAGTATATCTGACGACAAACCCATGGCTTGTTTGTGAGCAGAAAGCTCTCAGTGCACGGGACGTTTTAATAAGAACTGTTCAATTCAAAGGGTAGGAGAAAGGGTTAAAAATGGTTATAAAAAAACTAAAGTATGACTTTTTGTAGCACTAAGTATACTGTACCAACATTATTAATGTACTTCATGGGAAAAACTATGAACCTATTAAATGTGGCGCTTCTCGTGTTTACACTGAATTGATTCAAAGCATTCAAAGTGTTGTTAATTCTGAACAATTGTATTTTCACCATAACATGAAGGTTAGGAAGTGGCCCAAAGGAAGGGAAAGAGAATAGTGTTTTCTGTGTCCTGGTGAGAAAGCCGAATGTGAGGGGTGGGGAACCTGTCTGCAGCCTGATACCTCCTTCAGGCTCCCTCATACTCTTCTTTTCATTATGTTCCTCTTGTGTTCAAGTTGGGTCACAGCTGCCAGGACTGTGAGTTAATTATTGTGTATTTCACTAAATGTAGCCAGTGTGTTTTCGAAATGTACTCGTATTGGTCTTAATGTACTTGAGATAAAACTAATCATTGTACTAGATTAAAAATATCAATTTTCTCAAATGTTTTTGTACATCCTAGAGATTATAGGATTTGTAGTCATAAATGAGATCTTATTTAGACTGGGGTCAGGATGGTTACTGGCGTGAGGGCGGGACAACCTGTCACTCACATGACATCACAGCAATAGCAAACCATAACCATCCAATCAATTCCTGATGGGCAAAATCAAGTCCTGCCCTACATTTGTTCTTGTTTGAGAAGTTGGTTCACTTAGATATATATAACAATAAGGGAAGACAATCACAACTTCTGTTTCATACCAACTTTAAATAATCAGCTTGTGTAGAAGAGACTAGTACACTGCAAGAAAACTACCTGATACAGTCTCTTTGAGACAAAGAGAGGTAGGCAACTATTCTATTCTCATGTGTAACCACAATAGCTAAGAGTAAAAGTTATATATGGGTTATTTCATAAAAATGTCCTAGAGCTGTATTGGTGATCATTTCACATACCATCATGGTTGGGAACCAAGAAATAATAAAGAATGGTTTTTGCACATGTGTTAAAGGGTTAGTTCACCCAAAAATTAAAATAATTTCTTTTATTCATTATTCATCTTCAGAACACAAATTAAGATATTTTTGTTGAAATCCGATGGCTCAGTGAGGCCTGCATAGCCAGCAATGACATTTCCTCTCTCAAGATCCATTAATGAACTAAAAACATATCTAAATCAGTTCATGTGAGTACAGTGGTTCAATATTAATATTATAAAGCGACAAGAATATTTTTTGTTTTGTTTGAAATCGGCCATCACTATATAAGTTGTTATTTTGTTTTTTTGGCACACCAAAAATATTCTCATCGCTTTATAATATTAATATTGAACCACTGTATACTCACATGAACTGATTTAAACATGTTTTTAGTACATTTAATTGGCAGATGCAAGCGAAATAACATACTAAAGCGAAATAACATACTAAACCTGACAGAGGTTCATATCATTACTTAAAGGGTTAGTTCACCCAAAAATGAAATTTCTGTCATCATTTACTCACCCTCATGTCGTTCCAAACCCGTAAGACTTTTGTTCATCTTCATAACACAAATGAAGATATTTTTGATGAAATCTGAGAGATTTCTGTCCCTCCATAGACAGCTACGCAACTGACACTTTGATGCTTTGAAAAGCTCATAAAGATATAGTAAAACTAATCCATATGATTTGAGCGGTTTAGTACATATTTTCTGAAGAGACACGATCACTTTATATGATGAACAGATTTTAATTTAGGCTTTTATTCACATATAAACATTCATCAATTTATCACACACATCAGTTATTGTAAACGGAAGCTCAAGCATGTTTGCTTGACGCATGCGAGAACCAATGAGGTTCATTCTCGTGTGTTACGCAGCACGTTTGAGCTTCGCAAGAGGTTTGTTCTCACGTGTCAAGCAGGTTCGATTGAGCTTCTGTTTATGTTTGCTGATCAATGTTTATATGTGAATAAAAGCCTAAATTAAATCTGTTCATCATAAAACTATCATCTCTTCAGAAAATTTGGACTAAACTGCTCAATTCATATGGATATGGATTAGTTTTCCAATCTCTTTATGAACATTTTGAAGCATCAAAGTGTCAGTTGCGTAGACTGTCAATGGAGGGACAGAAAGCTCTCAGATTTCATTAAAAATATCTTCATTTGTGTTCCGAAGATTAAAAAAAGTGTTACAGGCTTGGAACAACATGAGGGTGAGTAATTAATGACAGAATTTTTTTTTGGGGGTGAACTAACCCTTTAATTTATGGCGCCGCAACACTTAGAATCTAGTGAGTTTTTTTTTCCCCTGAACCAGTTCAGCACAAACTCTGCCCCGCAGCCGACTCTAAGGATTTCATTGGTCATGGCAATCACAGTGCCTACACACTGCTACAACAAATACGAACCCCTAACCCTACCCTACACCTTCACCTAAACCGATGAAATTAGCTGCAGGGCAGTTTGTGCTGAACTAGTTTGGAGTGAGTTCTTTTATTGAATCAAAAGCTTACAGTGCAACCAGCCTAGATTTCCGAACCAATGACTCAAACCCAAAGACTCTTTTTAGTGAAGTAAACACATACAGCTTTCAATCAACTGTGAGACTTAAATCAGTGGAGATACTGGCTGGCTGTTCATAGTTAAGATAAATATTATGCATTGCGTCAGTGGCATTTTAATAAAAAAAGAAATGACTAAAATATTTTTTAGACTACTACTCTTTTTTGTTTGTTTAGAATTGTTGTTTAATGTAGGTATAGGTGAATTACTTGACTGCATTCATGCCAGCTCTAAAAGTCTGTGTAATCACCTTTTTGCAAGAATTGTTTCATTTGTGTTTATTATTGGAATGATCAATTAATGGAATTAAATTCCCATCCTAATGTACCATAGAGATTATGCAGGTAACTGGAAGGTTCAAAGAACAAAATGGCTAATTCTTGACCATTGTACCCTTGAGTAAGACACTTAAGATTGCTCCATGCGGATAAGAGTTCTGTAAAATCACTTTGCCTAAAATCAAGTAGTAATTAAAGCACTTTTATCTCATGAATATCCAAACCACTATTATTAGATATGCATCCAAGAATGTGACTCTTTATAATATAGCATGTAATTCATGCATTCCAACAGAGATTCTATTGTTGACATTTTAAATGCAGTAGATGAACCACGTTCATTTAGGTTTTGCATATTAAATAAAGCACGGGTACTATCTGGTGTTAAATATTTGATAGCATCATTATGCTTTTATTGCACAGTGTGAAATAGGGAGGAAACTAAACTGTCATTAAGTGCGAAGTATGCACTCTCATTACACTGTGGGTGGGCATGTGCTCTGCAGGTGGACTGAACAGAAATGTTGATGGGATATTCCTAAAGGCTGATTTTAAACACTCATCAATGTCGACTTAAGCCCATGTATTAGGTCTGTGTTTCACTTTGATTTACTGCCACGCCATCTGCCAACATTTCCGCGGACCACATGTTCACACCACTAATTTAACAGTGCTGTGCAAATATGCATTTTCTGCATGCACATGCCACATAAACAATCCTCATGCATTTGAATAGGTGGATCCCAACCCTAGACAGGTAGTTTTTGGACCCCATTGTACAATGTGTGTCATTGTAAGTTGTCCGACAACAAAGTCCAGAAGTATGTATATGATATGTAGGTAACACTTTACAATAAGGTTCATTAGTTAACATTAGTGAACTACATTAGTTAACATGAACTAATAATGAACTGCACTTCTGCAGCATTTATTAATCTTTGTTAATGTTAATTGTAACACTTACTAATACATAATTAAAATCTTGTTAACATTAGTTAATGCACTGTGAACTAACATGAACAAACAATGAACAACTGTATTTTCATTAACTAACGTTAACGAAGATTTGTAAATACAGTAACAAATGTATTGCTCATGGTTAGTTCATGTTAGAACTAATGTTTAACTAATGAACCTTATTGTAAAGTGTTACCGATATATACACTACCGGTCAAACATTTGGAATAATCCATATTTATTGCTTTTGAAAGAACCAAGGCTGCATTTATTAGCTAAAAAATACAGTAAAAATGTTAAATATTATAACAATTTAAAATTACTTTTTGCTTTGAATATACAGGTGCTGGTCATATAATTAGAATATAATCAAAAAGTTGATTTATTTCACTAATTCCATTCAAAAAGTGAAACTTGTATATTATATTAATTCATTACACATGCACAGACTGATATATTTCAAATGTTTATTTCTTTTAATTTTGATGATTATAACTGACAAACAAGGAAAATCCCAAATTCAGTATCTCAGAAAATTACAATATTGTGAAAAGGTTCAATAATGAAGACACCTGGTGCCACACTCTAATCAGCTAATTAACTCAAAACACCTGCAAAGGCCTTTAAATGGTCTCTCAGTCTAGTTCTGTAGGCTACACAATCATGGGGAAGACTGCTGACTTGACAGTTGTCCAAAAGACGACCATTGACACCTTGCACAAGGAGGGCAAAACACAAAAGGTCATTGCAAAAGAGGCTGGCTGTTCACAGAGCTCTGTGTCCAAGCACATTAATAGAGAGGCGAAGGGAAGGAAAATATGTGGAAGAAAAAAGTGTACAAGCAATAGGGATAACCGCACCCTGGAGAGGATTGTGAAACAAAACCCATTCAAAAATGTGGGGGAGATTCAGTGGACTGCAGCTGGAGTCAGTGCTTCAAGAACCACTACGCACAGACGTATGCAAGACATGGGTTTCAGCTGTTGCATTCCTTGTGTCAAGCCACTCTTGAACAACAGACAGCGTCAGAAGCTTCTCGCCTGGGCTAAAGAGAAAAAGGACTGGACTGCTGTTGAGTGGTCCAAAGTTAAGTTCTCTGATGAAAGTAAATTTTGCATTTCCTTTGGAAATCAGGGTCCCAGAGTCTGGAGGAAGAGAGGAGAGGCACACAATCCACGTTGATTGAGGTCCAGTGTAAAGTTTCCAGTCAGTGATGGTTTGGGGTGCCATGTCATCTGCTGGTGTTGTCCACTGTGTTTTCTGAGGTCCAAGGTCAACGCAGCCGTATACCAGGAAGTTTTAGAGCACTTCATGCTTCCTGCTGCTGACCAACTTTATGGAGATGCAGATTTCATTTTCCAACAGGACTTGGCACCTGCACACAGTGCCAAAGCTACCAGTACCTGGTTTAAGGACCATGGTATCCCTGTTCTTAATTGGCCAGCAAACTCGCCTGACCTTAACCCCATAGAAAATCTATGGGGTATTGTGAAGAGGAAGATGCGATATGCCAGACCCAACAATGCAGAAGAGCTGAAGGCCACTATCAGAGCAACCTGGGCTCTCATAACACCTGAGCAGTGCCACAGACTGATCGACTCCATGCCACGCCGCATTGCTGCAGTAATTCAGGCAAAAGGAGCCCCAACTAAGTATTGAGTGCTGTACATGCTCATACTTTTCATGTTCATACTTTTCAGTTGGCCAAGATTTCTAAAAATCCTTTCTTTGTATTGGTCTTAAGTAATATTCTAATTTTCTGAGATACTGAATTTGGGATTTTCCTTAGTTGTCAGTTATAATCATCAAAATTAAAAGAAATAAACATTTGAAATATATCAGTCTGTGTGTAATGAATGAATATAATATACAAGTTTCACTTTTTGAATGGAATTAGTGGAATAAATCAACTTTTTGATGATATTCTAATTATATGACCAGCACCTGTATTTTAAAATGTAATTTATTCCTGGATGGTATTACCGTTTCCACAAAAATATTAAGCAGTGAAAACTGTCTTCAACATTGATAATGTTTCTTGATCAGCAAATCAGCATATTAGAATCAGCATAATAGAATTTCTGAAGGATCATGTGACACTGAAGACTGGAGTAATGATGCTGAAAATTCAACTTTGATCACAGGAGTAAATTGCATTTTAAATTATGTTAAAATAGAAAACAGTTATTTTAAATTGTAACAATATTTCACAGTTTAACTGTTTATTTTTGATCAACTAAATGCAGACTTGGTGAGCATAAGAGACTTTTTTCAAAAACATAAAAAAAAAAAAAATCTAAATTATTCCAAACTTTTGACTAGTAGTGTACCTGGTCACATGTGTGTACAAAACATTATTTATTATCTATTTCTAAAAAAAAAAGAGAGAAAAAAAATCCATGATGAATGTTAAACCGCAACATTTTTATGACTATCATTTACAAATTCTTGTAAAATGGCAAATTTTATAAAGAATAAGAGCAGTACCAATCAGATAATTTGCTCTTCCCAGTGTTGGGGAAAAATAAAAAAGTAACTCCATAAAAAAGTAACTAATTGCGGTGCTTAGTTGCTTTTTGTGGAAAGTAATGCGTTACTTTACTTTTGCGTTACTTTTTCACATCTGGGCTGGGCTTTGTTTGTTTTTTAATAGCAAAAAATTTTTTTTGGCAAATGTAAAGGCCCTTTTACATCAAAAGTAAAATTAATTTATTAAGTAAAAGTAAAATTAATTAAGCCTGAATGAACTGCAAATTCATGCCTGTAGAGTAGAGGACGCACCTCAAACAAACCTTTCAGCTGTGCTGCCATTCTGAATAGCAGAAGAATAGGATGCAGAAGAAAGTTCACTTTAGCAATAAAAACAAAAAAATGAAACTGTGATGTTTAACTAAAGCCATTTTTGCTTATAAGTATGGTTGAATTGAATCTTCGAAGGTAAGCAGCAAAGACATTGGTTAATAAAATGAGATTAAATACATTATAACATTTAATTATTTGCATATTCTCATAATATTCAGTATTTGCATTTCAGTTTTTATTCATTTTGAGAAATAGCTGTTTTTGTGCAAGTGAGATATCCATGTAAAGTGAGATATCCATCATGTTTCATGATTTCTCTCAACGTGGGAACTGGAGAGGTGTCAGTCAATAAATGTGAAAACAAAGTTACTTACTTGAAAAAAAAACAACAGCTATTTTGCTGTAAATTTAAAAGTACTGTTTTACTAGTTACTTGAAAAAAGTAATCTGATTACATCACTCACGTTACTTGTAATGCGTTACCCCCAACACTGGCTCTGCGGCCAGTTTTCTCTCAATTAACTACTGAATGGTCAGGTGGCACTAATCTGAGGACATAAGCAGTTTATTTCAGGCACCACGCTCCATTTAATTCAACTTAGGAGGGTGTTGACATGTAATGGCTGAAGAAAATGGACCCTGCCCTTAATATCCAAACAGAGCCAGAGGGAAGCATTTTATCTCCGCTGGCTTGCATGAGGAAAGTAAATTATTCAAAATGTATCCGTCAAACTGAAAGAGTTTTTGGCATGTGAATGTGAGAGATCAGATCATATTTGGTTAAAGCTGTCTTTATGATTGCCATATGCTCCTCTACCTCACTGAACAAACAGAGCCGTGCCAAACGAGCCCAGTGAAACAGGGATGCCTGTATTTAGGCCGTTTCACATCCTGGCAGCTGGCATTGTGTTGGTGATTGTTAGACTAATCATCAGCTCAATTACGCAGGAATGTGCCTGAGAGACGAGGAAGAAAGCTCTGTTTTGACAGCTCAGCACTCCAGGGCCGAGAAGTCAAGCCTCTTTGCAGGCTGACCCTCTTTTACTAAGACTTGGGAATTTGACACTGTGCTTTTCATGTATTTATCTAGCATTAAGCACTAAAAAGATTCATTTTTTTCCGGATTTGACACTTTGGCCATTCAATCTGTGCATTTCCTCAAAATATGTCCTCATTTGGATTTTTAGCGTAAGAGACTGTCCTAGAAATCATGTATCCGTGACATCAGAAAACACACTTCATCTGCCACTATTTTTAAAAATAGCAACATTTCTCTGAAATGAATCACAGATGATCACTTGAATGTTATTAACACAATTCATTTTATACTTCATATAGATTAATACATTTAAAAACAAAAATATTATATTTATCTCTTAAAGAAATACCTTGTCCTAACAAAAGAAAAAGTTACACTTTATAAGATTTTACAGTTCATACATTTTGACAACATTAAAATACAAAATTAAATGTTTAATAGATAAAAATATAGATTTATTACAGTTTTTACAGTAAATATTTTCTGTCACAACCATGATAAGTCAACTCAATAAATAGAAGTAATTTATTTGTATATGGGCTATTCTACAGAATTGGTTCAAAGTCAGAGTTGGAAACATATTTTTCTACAAATTTCTAGTAATTGTGCAGTTAATTCTCATATTGTATTTTCAGAAAGTTTTGGAATATTTTTCTTCTCCCCAAATTTGTCACTACCAAAACATAATAAAAGATCATTTAATAAGAAGGGTTGCATTGACCCATTAAGATTTTGTTTACATCTACCATGTAAATATATATTTTTGTTATTTTAAAAAAAGTTTTCACAGGTAAATCAATAACAATTACAATATTAACAATATTTCAGGTGTAATTTATGAGATTTGTTGTATTTTGAATCCAATCTTTCCTTGTAAAAGGCATAAAGTTTATTATACTGATTTCAAAGTGAAGGATTGATTAGTTTGAATATACATTGAACCAAACACTATAATAACATCTTAGTTGATAATTCAATATACTTTTTTTTTGACAAAACATCCATGTTTCGGTCCTGACTGCACATTTTTGGTAGTGACAGTAATGTTTTTGTAGCGACCACATCACATTACAGAATTTTAACTCACATACTAAAACACTAATGATTTGCATAATAAAACATACTAAAATTTTGTTTCTTTTCCCCAAATAAATGATTATATGTTCCCAAAACAATGATGTCACTTCCGAAACATGTGATGAAGTTTCGGTTGTGACAGTTTTAGAAAGATGCTAATCAGCACATGGTTAGCAAGCACAGTTCTGAACAGTTGTACACAGAAAAAAAAAAAAATTGAATAACACTCAAAAAACAATGATGTCACAACCGAAGCTTCACCACATGTTTCGGTCGTGACTGTTTCAGTAGTGACAATTTTAGATACTTTTGAGCCTAGCTCAAAGATGCTAATCAGCACATGGTTAATAGCACAGTTGTACACACATAAAAACAAAATTTTGTGGAATAACACCCAAAAAAGTTTGCATAATTGCAGAAAAAAAAGGTGTTTGGTAGTGACGTTCCTTAAAGTTACACACAGATTTTCAGACTTTTGACACATTTAACTCAAAATGATGGTAGAAAGAGAGGCTATGAGAGGGAGGGAGAAAAAAAAAATCTTTAATTGAGTCTTTCATTGAACTCGCTTGTAGTTTTAAATGGGTTTATTGATAATTAACAACTGCAAATGTAGTTTTAGGAAAGTACAGTTGTGTTAACAGTCTGTCTGACAGTTTGATCAATTAATGCTCCAAAGGAATCATAATAAAATGTGACTGAAGAGCTTTATCTGGCCTTTTTCAGGCTCCTGGGGTGAACTGGCGTGGCCATCCAGCTTTTATGCACAGGGCTTTTGTTTGACACACAGTCAAGCCATTCATTTTGATTTCATTGACTTTAAAGGAACTATTTGAGTTGATTGGCGGATTCTGAACTGTAATGAAAAGAATTTATTCATAGACTCTCCCCGGCACTTATGCAGAACTTACAAGTATGAAAGGAAAAAGGTCTTTAAATATTTTACTGTTTATGCATGCCAATTACATAAAGTGATCCCCAAAAATATGTCACCTGTAAACAAATAGCATTTCCTGATAGCTAAATTCATTCATTTTAATCAGATGATGTTTTGGGTATTTTTATTGGATGTGTGAAGTCAGTTCTCTTCAAGTTCACACAGGTGTCCTTGAAGGTCATCCATTTTACAACCACAATACAATACTATTTCTATTATACTACTCCATTTTGAACAGTATATGTATATGTATTTTATTTTTATTTATTTTTTAAAATTAGACTTTTTTAAAAGTTAGAATGCACCCTGTCCTGTATTGAGTTGCTTTGGAAGAGCCTGTGATCTCCAAGGGGTGCCATGGAGAGCTGACAGGAATTAGCATAGAAGTGCATCCCATGCTAATGTGAAGGCTGTGGTCTCAGTGCTTGGATTGCCCGGCTCCAGGCAGGGGCTCCGTGTCTCCAATGGACGGTTTCCTGAAGGAGGGGCAGAGCCTGTGGAGCAGCCCATGAAGAAACTCAGCTTCCTTCTACACTGCTGAGATAGCAAGAGTCATCTTCAGAACCCTTTTTGAGAAAGTGCTGAATTTTGATAGATTATTATGTTATAGATTGTTATGTTGTTGGTCACTAATGAAGGACAGATTTAAAAATAAATAAAATAATAAATAAACAAACAAATATAAATGAATAAATACTCTTTTCAGCAGTGTTTAATTTCAGATTAAATGTAAATTATTTGTTTATATGTCTTTAAATCATGTATGTTTTAAGTTATTTGACTTGTAAACCCTGCACATTATTAGTATATTTGAAAAGTAAACAGCGAACAACTAAACAGAGTGTCAAAATGTCTTAAGAATGAGGAGATATACTGAGAGAACTGTGACAGTGTTGTGTTGTCACTATGTACCTCTGTTTTTATGCCTTTAAATAGTTTTATTTTCCTGGAATCTTAGTTTGTAACTAATTCGCTGCTTCTGAAATCGTATGTTTTTCTACTGTATAGCATGCGAAAACAGTGCACCAACAGAGTAGTATGTCCGAATTCATAGTATTAAAAAAAAAACAGTAGGTGAAACGTCCCCATATAACCTACTATTTCTGGCGAGATTCTGAAGCGCGCATTCGATGGACACTTTACTATCTCATGAGGCCACAGGGGAGGATTTATTAATGGAAGTGAAGCGACGCAACTGAGGCTCGTAGATCACGTGATAATGACATCATGGCGGATGTTGTACGTCCAGGTTACATTCATACTACACACATTCATACTATATTAAAGAACATAATTTTTTTATATGGTCGTGAAGTTAGTTCAAATTCAAATGTAATACCTGTTCAGACGCACCAATTGTTTCCTCTGTTTCCTTTCTGTCGCCATGGTTTCTTAGTATGTTTTTGTTTGTTGCTATGGCTACTCATTGTTTGATTGATTTGATTCACCTGTTCCTTGTTTAGTTCTTTAGTTTGAGTTGTTCTCTGTCTGTTTTCATCTATGTTTAGTTGGTTGTGATTCTCCTGCGTTCCAGTATTCTCCTGAGCTCTTGCGTGTTTTTTGTTTTGGTTTATTGTTTAATAAAGGGACTGCTGTGTATATATTCTTCTCTTCCTTTCTACAACC
>RJVU01004028.1:378086-391156 GCA_003731715.1 Anabarilius grahami | reverse complement strand
ACTGTCCAACTGGTCCATTAAAATAGTGTATTGTATAATAGTATATATACGAATGTAACATTTGTAAAGCTTTTTTCTTAAAGCTTTAAATACTTTTTAACTCAACTTTTTTCAGCAAAAATGTCTGAGGCAGAACTTTCTCTTCTCATGAGTCGGCTGTGTCAGCCCAAATAAAGCACCTACCTGCTGCTGCTGCTGCTGCTGCTGGTGGTGATGGTGGTGGTAGTACGCCGCTTTGTAGGCTGCTGCTGCCGCCGCTGCTGATGTCGCAGGCAAGTAGTGATGAGCTCCATAACTCTGATGATACATAACATCCAAACAACTCATGGCAGAGGCTTAGACGATCTCAAGAGGCTCTTCAGAAACACGGCAGCTTCCTCAACCACAGATAAATGATGTCATCATTCCCCTCTATATAAACCTGAGCGTTGACAAAAGCGCCGCGGGTTGTAAAAGAAAATATTAGCATAAAAACAAAAGTGTCCCCATCGAGGCTGCACCACCTACAGACAGACAGCGGATCAAAACAGAGCGACAGACGCGAACTGCTCGTGAAAGTTACAGGAGCTCCGCTGATTGGTGGGAAGTTTGGAGCGCTAAGATCTGATTGGTGTAATCAGGGCTCCGCTGAATAAACCTAAACAAACATTCATAATGCACTACTTTACCAGTAATCCTCTGGTAAAAGATAGGCAAACTGCTCAGTGAAGCACAAAACTAACATTTTAACAAAAACAGCTGGTTATTTGAGGTTGTAAAAAACATTATGCCTTTATTTGCATTCTTGCTTTGCATTAATTTTATGTTTCTGTAACTTATTAAAGTAATTTTACGCAGGTAGTATGTTATTCGCTAGAGAGGAAATTGTAATAACAGAGTTTTTGTTTTTATGTCCTGTCCTCTTAATTAGCAGGTTTAAGGTAGGTTTGCATTAGGCATGTGCTGCCACCTGCTGTAGACCAACTGAGTGTCCAAACCAGAAACACTGCCTGAGACGATTTTACATTAGACTTTTTAAACATTCTAGCAGACAAAGATTGTAATCTTTTAGCTTTAATATTTTTTGTTTTTAATTAATTGCATTGTGTCATTTTAAGCTAGAATAGATAAAAGCCTAATATGAACAATGTTAAATCATAACTAAAAAAAAGGTAACAGGTTGACAGTTTTATTATTCATTTAGCTCATGACACTGCAATGTGTTTATTAGAAAGAATGTTGAGAAAGAATGCTGATGTTTCTATAAATATCCACTTTTCAATAATCAATCTTTTATAGTACAACCTTGTGGTAATACAAAAACTAAACAAATAAAGATAAAGTGATAAAAAGAGACAACACTAATGAAGTTACTATGAATGACAGAGTTTATTTATTTGAAGGGAAAGTGAGAGTAAGACAGAGTTGGTTAAAGGAGTAATGCATAACATGGGGACACAACCTCAAGTCTTTTAAATTGACAGAATAAATACAAAATACTCTTTATTTCCATTTTTAATCACAATTTGCATTTTTTCTATTACAGCAAAGAGAAGCTGAAAACAAAGGGCAGGGGACAGACCACTGACCTGAGAAGAATAAGGTTATATTAAAATATTTAAAATAAATTATAAAATAAATGTTGCTGAATTTGTATGTATGAAAAACCACTATAACACATAACAGTTTTGGGTCTTAGTTAATCATTATAATAATCAGTTTTCATGCATTTTTTTTTCCATTCACAAACATGGCAAGAGTGATTGTATTCCTGGTCTATTATAAAGTAATGGATCAGCATTTTAAAGGCACAATATGTAAGATTTTTGGCTTAAAATATCCAAAAAGCATATTTTGTTGACTTACATCATCCCAAATGTTTCCAAGAATGTTTAAATCCAATTTTAACCAGGACACGAACTGTGTCCGTGTGTCGCTTATCAATGACATTGAATTCTTTTTTATTTTGTCGAAACCATGGAAACACCAAAGACGCTTTAATATATTATGTGTTTTATTAGACAGGTGAGCAAATGTTTGGATACATTCATCGATAGAAAACTAATCATTGTATATCTCAACACAGTAAGTCTTATTGTTTAAATCTCGTTTTCTTGATTTACCGCAAGTACCATGTTTTACTGATATTCCTCTAGCTTACTGCAGTGTGCCACAAGTGTCTCATAGTGGCCGCCAAGGGAATGCAGAGTAGCACTATAACAACTTTCAACACACAAATGTATCTAATATGATAAAACAGTGCTGTGTTACCCATTCTCTTGACCGGAAGAAGCAGAAGCGGCGACTGCGGCATAATAAAAGTTGCGCTGCTCTCGAGACGTGTGTCACGCTCGTCTCTCATTATCAATCGCTCCAGCGGCCTCGTTTCTGCTCGCAAAGCACTCGGACATGCTCTGTTTTATACTACAGTAACATTAATAATTCATTCATGAACATGATTTCTGCCATAGTCCCGTCCTGATTCTTTTTCACCGGCTGTAGACGTGAAGACAACAGTATGATTCCACGAAATCAAGGTGTCATCAAGCTATGCCTTTGTTTTGAATAAGCGACCTCTAGGGGCGAAAATTTACATATTGTGCCTTTAACCATTCTATCAACTTTATTATCACATCAATACAGCAAAGCCAACCCAATGCAATGGGGAAGAGTTTAGAAAAGACGTAGTTCATTATATTATTAATTTGCTTTGCCCAGCCCTGTTCCCAGTTGATGTCAGAGCTGAACTTGTCATTGCAAATAGTTTGTTCACTTTGATGGTTAGACACAATGCAGAAGGAGATGTGAATATTTCAGTGGTGTTTTGATACTAGTTTATCTAGGGCACAGTCACTGAGAAGAGAGTTACAGCCACACACAGACACACACATTCAGTACAGTGCAGTGAAGTCTTCTCTTGTCGATCCAAGTTAATCCTACAGGTCTAACTGAATCTCACCACAGTGATTTCCTTCTCCCTGTGTTCCACTTTATACTAGTATGACTCTTATGATATTTCATATCATGTTTATCATCATTTTTTAATAAGCGTTTGAGCAGGAAACACATAGTAGTGAATTAGTTCTCTCTCTCTCCTGCCTCACAGCTCAAAGGATGCTTCAAAGTCTAACCCTGTGGCACGATACTTCATAAGACACTGCTATATTGTAAAATTCCATTGGCACACATTTTATCAAATCCCCCATGTGGTGGAGCCATTTTACTTGAGAACAAAGGGAAATTAAAGTAAAATGAAAAGTGATAATTAGATCCCCCCTCATTTTAAAGTCCTGTCAAGCCATTGGGCAACACTTTTTAAATCTATACAAATACTGTTCAGTTGCTTTCATATCATTTCCAGTGCCAGACTGTGCAAGAACAAGGGCATCAATAGAGTTCAAAGCATGCAATGTTTATGCAATTGTTAATTCTACACTCTTGTGATCACTCCGTGATCTCAGAAGAACCATTTTTGGTTTCTCAAAGAACCTTTCACTTCTTAAAAGAACCATTTTTTTTTCTTGTAGTGTGAAGAACATTTAAAAAAAATCTCAGTAACCTTTTTACACTAAAGAATCTTTTGTGCAATTCAAAGATTCAATTGATATTAAAGGTTCTTCATGAAACCATAGATGCCACTAAAGAACCTTTATTAAGGAAACAAATGACTATATGGAAAGAGGTTCTTCAGTAGCCAATGCCAATACCAGCATAGAATATAGAATAGCAGGCAATTTGTTTTGCCCACTTCACCATATAAATCTACTTGCAGAAAAAAAAGAGAAGAAAAGAAAAAGTGACCTGGAAAAAGTGACCAGGAAGACTGGTGTCCATGATTTTTATTTTTTTTTTAAACAATTCAGTTCAGTTAAATTGAGAATTCCGCTATTTTACAGTTTAAATCATATTATCACTGCCGTGATCAAGTCTTTACAATCCACGCTGGTGGAAACTGTCACAGGTGTGGCACAAAAGACATACAGGTTGATGTATTGTGCAATCTAAATACAATCACTCAAGCCATGACCTTTGCATTTGAGAATTTGCCTGCAGACAAGACTTCTGTTCAGAGGAACAGCGGCATTAACCCTCAATTAAATGCAAATTAGAGTAACAGCAACTTTAAGTGCTAGTGTACTCACAATTGAGGGTGGAGATTAACTGACATTATCAAAACCTGTTAGACATCGAAGATAAGAGCTACACCCATCTGACAATCTGTTTGCCTAGACATGTTATATAATATAATATAATAATGTTGGGGCCTGATGGCCATGCATGCTCACTTTCAGGACACGGCAGGAAGAGTCAAACAGGTGGGCATGCTTGACATGCTATTATTATAAGCTATCATTTTATGCAGCACTGTCTATATCTGTGAAACAGTGATGAAATGAGAGAGGGAAGAGATGAGTTGTGTAAACACATAAGATACCAGAAGCTGGTTGCCATAGTCTCTTTCTTTTTTTACAGTGAAGCTACCTAAAATTGTTTTACAATAAAAATACATTCATGCATATCAAACCAAGCAGTGTTTATTATTATAATTTTTTTTTTTAAGTTATATTTATGGGCATCGTACAGGACCAGTGTGAATGAGATGCACACTATATTAGTACGGCTGAAGGTACAGGATAAATTAAAGATAAGTCTTCTGTGCTACATGCATAATGCCATCTATAAAAACAATCCCAGATTGTTTGTGGATAAATTGGTGTACAGTGGGTATTGCCAACAATATACAGGTCCTTCTCAAAAAATTAGCATATTGTGATAAAAGTTCATTATTTTCCATAATGTAATGATAAAAATTAAACTTTCATATATTTTAGATTCATTGCACACCAACTGAAATATTTCAGGTCTTTTATTGTTTTAATACTGATGATTTTGGCATACAGCTCATGAAAACCCAAAATTCCTATCTCAAAAAATTAGCATATTTCATCCGACCAATAAAAGAAAAGTGTTTTTAATACAAAAAAAGTCAACCTTCAAATAATTATGTTCAGTTATGCACTCAATACTTGGTCGGGAATCCTTTTGCAGAAATGACTGCTTCAATGCGGCGTGGCATGGAGGCAATCAGCCTGTGGCACTGCTGAGGTGTTATGGAGGCCCAGGATGCTTCGATAGCGGCCTTAAGCTCATCCAGAGTGTTGGGTCTTGCGTCTCTCAACTTTCTCTTCACAATATCCCACAGATTCTCTATGGGGTTCAGGTCAGGAGAGTTGGCAGGCCAATTGAGCACAGTAATACCATGGTCAGTAAACCATTTACCAGTGGTTTTGGCACTGTGAGCAGGTGCCAGGTCGTGCTGAAAAACGAAATCTTCATCTCCATAAAGCTTTTCAGCAGATGGAAGCATGAAGTGCTCCAAAATCTCCTGATAGCTAGCTGCATTGACCCTGCCCTTGATAAAACACAGTGGACCAACACCAGCAGCTGACATGGCACCCCAGACCATCACTGACTGTGGGAACTTGACACTGGACTTCAGGCATTTTGGCATTTCCTTCTCCCCAGTCTTCCTCCAGACTCTGGCTTTCATCCGAAAAAAGTACTTTGGACCACTGAGCAACAGTCCAGTGCTGCTTCTCTGTAGCCCAGGTCAGGCGCTTCTGCCACTGTTTCTGGTTCAAACGTGGCTTGACCTGGGTAATGCGGCACCTGTAGCCCATTTCCTGCACACGCCTGTGCACGGTGGCTCTGGATGTTTCTACTCCAGACTCAGTCCACTGCTTCCGCAGGTCCCCCAAGGTCTGGAATCGGTCCTTCACCACAATCTTCTTCAGGGTCCGGTCACTTCTTCACTTTGTGCAGCGTTTTTTGCCACACTTTTTCCTTCCCACAGACTTCCCACTGAGGTGCCTTGATACAGCACTCTGGGAACAGCCTATTCGTTCAGAAATTTCTTTCTGTGTCTTACCCTCTCGCTTGAGGGTGTCAATGATGGCCTTCTGGACAGCAGTCAGGTCGGCAGTCTTACCCATGATTGCGGTTTTGAGTAATGAACCAGGCTGGGAGTTTTTAAAAGCCTCAGGAATCTTTTGCAGGTGTTTAGAGTTAATTAGTTGATTCAGATGATTAGGTTAATAGCTCGTTTAGAGAACCTTTTCATGATATGCTAATTTTTTTTTTGAGAATTTTGGGTTTTCATGAGCTGTATGCCAAAATCATCAGTATTAAAACAATAAAAGACCTGAAATATTTCAGTTGGTGTGCAATGAATCTAAAATATATGAAAGTTTCATTTTTATCATTACATTATGGAAAATAATGAACTTTTATCACAATATGCTAATTTTTTGAGAAGGACCTGTATTACTCGGCAAGTCAGCTCTGGTGATTTAGTTGTTCCTTTTGCACAGTCAAATTGTATGAGGAGAACTGTACTATTTAGATCTTTGGTAGCTTGGAATCAACTGTCAATGTGTATAAGACAAATAAGCAACAGATATTATTTTAAAAAGCTGGTGAAAAAATGTATGACCTGTAATGAAAATTAAGTGTAATGACTGTATTTATTCTTTTGATAACATATTGTAAAAAGTGTGATGTGATTGTATATAACATGTTTGATTTGTAAAATGGACCCCAGGAAGATTAGCGACCATTCGTGGAAGCTAATGGGGTTCCAAATAAATAAATAAAAATGTTATCGTCAGTTTTCGTGACATGTGTGCCCTGCATGCCTGTCTGCTACGCCACTGTCCATGGTCCATTTTCAGCATAGGTTCTTGGATGTATACTCTGCATTTCCTCAAGATGGTTCTGCAGAAATGTAGCCCACAGGAAGTGATAAATCCCGAGATTGAAATTTTTTTTTTTTGCTTCTCTTCTTACTGAAGCATGGGGGAGATCTTGCTTGTATCTTCAGCGATCTGTCCGAGAAAAACAATTGTATTAATCTGGGCGTATCATATCAGCCCACAAAGAAAAATTCCAATTAAATTATTTGCCATCAGTTGAGGCCTGTTCACACCAAGGACAATAACTATAAGTACTGTTTAATGACAACTATAAAGTTTTAATAAATCATCCTAATTCTATGAGCATATTCATACCACCACCATAACAATAATGACACAGTGGATCGATATCATTGGAATCTCTTTCAGAGTGATTTTTTCAGCTGATGAATGATAAAAACCTTGACAGCCAATCAGAATCCACTCGACTTTAAAGAGCTTAAGCATTTAATGTGGCAGAAGACAGAACTGCAGCACACACTTATAATAAGCAACACACTATCATGCGTTTCCCCTTGAAGTGCTGAATGTCGTAGAGCCCAGTTGAATAGTGATGTTATGATCAGTTGGCACGTTATAATAATCTGACATGATTTTTTAAATTAAAGTTGAACGAAACCTTCATTTTGTAGCTGTGTCAAAATCTGTTGAAATTACATTCTCTTTTCCCAATTTGTAGTGTCTATCCACCTTATCATTATTTGACTGTCTTCTTTCCACATAACGAACCACAAATTGTGTTGAATTACAGATTCATGTAAAATATTGCATCCTCTAGAGGGCTACAATTTATAAGGTTCACAAGACAGAGAACACAGAAATATCTTCAGCAGAATGAGGTAATCATGTGCATAACTATCCCATCATACCCTAAGGCAGTGTTAGCAGTTATCTCTATGACATCAGTGAAGCGTAAGGTTTAATGGGGTTCAATTTGTGTCACGGGCAAAATCAAAGAACATCATTTCTTGGTGAAATTTAAAATCCTTCCCCAAGACAAATGGTGAAATATGTCTGAGAGGTCTTAATGGGAACATCAACAAGCATGTCCTAGGACACAAAGATCCTCTTCACATTTTTAATTGTTCAGAAACAATCCAGCTGGTTCAGAAATCACACGGTCACACTCGTCCTGCATAGCAAATTTGAATGTTAATTGCATATGCGACTGTTAAAAGGCAGCTCATTTCGGCTGGTGTGACCACCATGGAGCAGGTTCAGACTTAGGCTTTTCATGTTAATTGCTCACCCTCATTATTGTCCATTTAAATAAATGTACCACTCTATCAGGAACATCTTCAACACTGATTGAGACTGGCCTACGAGCAGCAAATAATTGGAGGTTTTTAAAAAATTGCCCACACAGCGGTAGGAAAAAAAAGCAATTAATGTCATGTTAAAACATTTGAAGACCTCAAAGATTGAGACAATCACACTTATCTTTGCTCTTTGAAAGTCAATGAAGATATCAGATAATACTTTTGGTTCGTTATTAATTGTGAATCGTAAAAAAAAAAAAAAAAAAACACTTTTAGATGCTCATTTCCATCTTGAGCATACTGATCAAGTCATTCCATTGTGATAATGTGATTTCATTAAAAAAGAGCTTATTAGACACATTGAATGTCCCATTTTTGGACACAATGGCTTATCAAGCAACCTATTTTTGTTGATAAACCTCACAGATTCATTCGCAGGTTCTTTATTCTGCTGTGCCAGCGCTTTTAGTAATTAACAGAGAATGCGGTTAATTCCCATGCATCTTTGCCGGAATTTCTATAATTACATGGCTTGTTCTGAGATCTCCATTAAACCATGAGCAGTGCTGGCACACAAAGTCTAGACTTTCTCTGTTTATGAAGGACTGTGTTTCCCTCTATGAAGGACTCGTCCTCTTGATGCCCTTCTGCCTTTAATGATTCTAATTCCCCATGCAAATACCGTTCATTTGCCTCAGTTGAATAATTCTGGCCTCAGTTTAACCCTGGGGCTGTAGTTACTACAGTGCAGAAGAAGACCTGCCAAGTGCACAGCACCTCACTTGATCATTTCAAGGTCTGAGAGTGCCATTGTGTGCCACTATCTATGCATTGAACTGATTAATTATGTGGTCTTTAACAGTGTAGTATGTGACACGCAGTCATGCAGAATATGTCACTGTACTTCCGTGTGTGTGTGTGTGGGGGGGGCAATCTCAACAGGGGTGATTATCTCTCATTAACCATAATCCCTGGTTGGCCCAGTGCAGTATGGCATGGGACACTCCGATGCTGTATTCTTCTTCAGGGGCAGACGGAGTGGAGTCACTCACTCGATATATTAGCTCCCTGCCACCTAGTCCAGAACACTCAAGCAAAACGCATTCATCACCATGAAGATGTGGCTACTAAATCAGTGTGATGAGACCCAGATTCCCCTCTCCTCGTTTGCATACAGCTATACGTCTGTCTTGTTAAAAGTCATGTCTTGAACACTTACATTATATAGTGGCATAAAGATGATTTTGACAGTATGGGTCTAAGGTGATTCATTTCACAATGCATAATTTATTATATGTTGATATGTATTATATCTCTATAGGCTTTTTGTGCATTTTTAAAGTCACCATGAAATCAAAATTGACAACTCTTGTTTTATTTTACGGAATATTGCATAATTTATTATAAATTATTTATCTGTGCTTGATATTATTTTTTAAAATTCACGTGCCTTCATAATCTTTAATCAAAATAACTTCCCCTCCCTCTTACAGTGTCATCTCTTCTCTTCTCTGATGATGTGTTTACTGGCGTGAGGGCGGGGCAACCTGTCACTCACATGAGATCGACCAATAGCAAACCAATCAATTCCCGATAGACAAAATCAAGTCCCGCCCCACTTTTTTTCCTGTTCGAGAATCCATTTCACTCGGATATAGGTCACAATAAGGAAGAAAAGATTATCGCAACTTCCATTTCATGCCGACATGGTTATTACTATGCCATATCTTATTGGAACTCTTTATTAAAGAGAAAAGTAATTTTCTGGGAAAAGCAGAATATAAATAAAAAGACAAAGGTTAACTTAATATGAACAGTTAATGATTTTAAATTTGTTTCTCATTTGTTCTTTTTTGTATGCAAAATTGTATAATGTTCATATCTGCATTTGAACGAAAGTATAATGCTAATGTTTATTCAATAAAAAAAATTAAATGCCAGATATGCAGTTATGAAGCGACATGCTCTGTGTAAAACAGGCTTCTTAGGCTACTGATTTGACTGTCTTTATCACAAGTTTTTATCATTTGATGAAGGAAAGTAATGACAGAATTATCATTTTTTTTAAAGTGAACTATTCCTCTAGATAATGGGTTTTGATCACATGACACAAAATGATTAGCAGTGAATTCTGGATCAGTACACCTCCTCTAAACATCAACACTATAGTGAAAGTATCTAATTTCACAGATGAGATGTCTTACTTTATATTACTGTCTGGAAACATAGTTAGCACATTAGCATTAAACGCCTGCCAGCCTCGGGCTATTCCACGAACAGAGCAGATAAATGTTTCAGAGGACTCTCTGTGGGACTTCTCCAAATGCACAGAGAAAGATTCTCTCTAATATGAAATAGAGATTTTAATATACTTTAAAGACACCCTCTATAGCAAATAAAAGTGTAGTTTTGTCTCATTATTGCAGGGTAGAATTGGTCTGTGTGCTTGGGGCAAGATGGATCACCAGTGGGTGTATTACCATTATTAGCACATTTAGTGCTAGTCCCTGTTGCCAACCTTGCTGATTGTAGGGAAACATCTCCCTAATAACCTTAACGAGAATAATGCCCCAGGATGCGCCATGTCCTCCTTAGAGAGAGGGTATAATGTGCTGCGGGCCACACATCCGCGATCCCGCCCAAAGTCACCCGCGCTGCTCCTCCTGTCTCGCTGGCTCCGGTTTCTTTGCTGTGGGGCAGTAATCTCCTGTCTGCTCCACTTTACCATACCTTGAGAATTACACCCACAAGGAACGGAACCACAAATTGTCCGGACGGATGGAGCGTTAAATTGATAAGAATATTAAATTTGCCATAGACAATGCTATTGTATCTATAACCTGCACTAAAGTCCACTGGAGTGATGGATACTCCAGAAGAATAAGGGTTTGTTTACATTGTGTAATGATAACAATTTTAGTGCTTTGTTAACCTATAGCCTACATTTATTGGAAAAATTGGGAGAGATATATTGTTTTAATAGCTAAATAGTGAAACTAAACTGTAAAATAGCGGGTCATTGTGTGGCTAGCTGACATTGATCTTTTGTTGATTTTTTTAAACACCACAATTTCAGAATTCCTTACTTATTTACATATAAGTGAAAGGTGGCCACGATTTCAACTGATTTAAACTATCCAGCATTTTAATCACATTTTGCTGTCACTAGTTCATTTTATATTGTCCTGCAGTCAGTGTGACAAATTATTTTTTTAGAGTACAAAAACTCAATTACTATGAGTTCATAAAAACTGTATGTAACATAATTATAGAAGAATTGAAGAAAAAATTAATGGTATTAAATGAATTACAGCATGTTACACCTCAGGACACTGCTGAAACTGCTTGAAATTTCCTGTCAGTCACCCATGTGCAGTTTGCCCATTGCTGAAAGTGACAGAAGCTCATTTCCTTCAAGTGAAGGTCTGAGTATTTTGAGGAGTAAAACACTGCCCCCTACAGGACGCGAGAGGAACTGCACCACAGACCCGTGACGTCACGGCCTGCATGACTCAATGGGATCATGAGCTGGAAAGTCAGTTGTACTGACAAACAAGGATTTCGGGACCTTTGAGTAGATCGATAGTCAGTTAGGCTGAGGCAGTTAGGCAGAGAAACTAGTTTTTATATTGAATTAAAGAGAAAAACAGTCTAAGTTAAGTCATCATGGCGGCTCTGTTTAAAAAGAAGACAGTCGACGGTAAGTCACTTTGTTAATTGTTTTATTATATATTTTCATGGTCATATCCCTCCTATAATATACACCTGTTTCCCTGCTGCATCTTTTGAAACTTTATCAGCTTGTTACACCAGTTTTGATGTTGTTTACCTAGCAAAGTCCCAGTCATAAAGTAAGGATAGAGATGTTTTTGTTGTTAACGGCTGTGAATGAACAGTGGTAGACTAAATTCATTATAATAATAATGTGTTTCATTTCGTTTTATGACACAATATTGGTCTCGTTTCTGTCTGTCCGTGATCTGTTATGTCGTTTATTTACATAAAAGTAATGTTTTGCCACTGTACCAAAAGTGAAAAACGACATTATTTCTTTGTAAAAATTACAAAAGAACAAACCCATCAAGATTAATCAATATCATTTCTGTCATGTTAATTTCCTAATTTACTTGCCCTGTTTAGGTTCTTTTACATTGAAACAATTGTTGCAAGTAATTTCTTTATAAAGACCATCTGCATTATTGATGTTTATTGCATCCCCACTAAAGCAGACATGCAGTCAATGGACAGTGCTGTGTAGCTTCAAGTCATGAAGTTGATTTTGGCTGTTTTTTGTTGATGTTGTTTTTTTTAAATACTGCATTGTCACGATCCTAATTTGAGATAATTTTTTATTCTATTTTATTTATTTATTTTTGTCTTAATCAGCTATTACAGGATAACTATATTCAAACTCATACATATGATATAGTCTATATAATATATGACTGATGTTTATCAGTAAAGCAGAAGAGTAGGTATAAACTGAGAATCAGTCAGTCTTTACTCACATTTTAATGTTTTTTTTCCATGGTCAAGTTGAATTCCCTTCATTTCCGAAGCGTTGTCCTCTTGACCTTGGTGCCCAGGTGAGTCGAGAGTCACCGTGCCAAAGTATCCTGTCGGATGGCAGAGCTGGTTTAGCTCTCCGAGTTTTGTAGACGATAACCCTCCCTCAATAGTACGTTTTCGATACGTCATCGTTTGCGTAGACTTCTACGTGTACACAAACTCTCATCAAGGTTAGGGATGGGCACGTAACAAAATTATAATGATAATTAAGTATTAAAAAATATCCACAAACTCTTTGTGACTTTTCTTTGACTTTTCTTGTTTTTGTACAATATTAATGTTTTTATTTCACTTTATTCATTTTCTCCAGATTTTTACTTTAAAATGTTAAAATATATAACTAACTTAACTTGTTTTTTTCTTTTTAGTTATACTCTCAATTTAAATATTTTTTATGTTTATTAATTTTTTTAATTATTTAACTAACTAAACTTGGTTTTTCTTTTCAGTCATGTTCTCATTTTAAATATTTTTATGTTTATTGAAAATGTAAAAGTTTTAAATTTAAAAA
>RJVU01004028.1:354594-378054 GCA_003731715.1 Anabarilius grahami | reverse complement strand
ATTTGGTATTTCTTTTTTAGTTATACTGTCATTTTTAATATTTATTTTATGTGTATTGCTTTCTAATAACTTTTTTTTTACCTATTTCATATTCATTTGTTTCTTTTTTCTGCATACTTCTTTTTAACTTTATTTTCTCCTATAATTCATTGATTCATTTACTTGTTGACTACTATACACCATATCTTTTCCCCTCTGAATTTAAATTTATTTTTTTAAATATAGTTAACGCTATAAGACTCACAAGACTCCTTACTGCTTTTTTTTTTTTTTAAACCATTGTCCTCCTAAACACCATCTGTGGCTTCTAATATTGACCATTTAACCTCATGGGATGTTATTGTATGATTGGCATTCATGAGGGCACATGCTGGGCTGATCGCTGTGAGTGTGTAGGAGAGCGTATCTTCCCTATAGGCGTTGTGGCTGAACAGTGTGGCATCTAGAGGCGGGAGCATGAGGAGGAACCTGATGTTCAGTGCATGTGTTAAGCTTGTCCCTTAAATGCATGAAAACATGAAGGGCATGATCCTGCTGGGCAATTTTTTTTTCTTTTTCCCCAAGCTCATGAAAGCATATTTCATTTACTGCAATATTCAGAACCAAAAGAGGCTGTTACACTAAAAAGAATTTTTAATGAGTAAAAACTAGTGCTTAATAAAACATTTAATATAAATCTTAATGGAACAAGGGAATGGACCATTATATGATATTATATATAAATATATATAATATTAGTAAATAAAAGACTTCTGTCAGAAGTTTTGTATTGTTAGGCATGTGCTAAGTCAGCCAAATGCCTTAACATTTTTTGTGTGTGAATAAAAGAAAGAGACTGAGGGAGGAGGAAAAAAAGGAGGAGAAGAAACTCAGTTTCAGATCAGTGAACTGTATGAGGATTTTCCAGACGGTGTTATTGCATGTTTTTCTCTGCCCCATCCTGTCACAGATATCATTAAAGAGCAGTCCAAAGAGCTGAGAGGCACCCAGAGACAAATCACCAGAGACAGAGCTGCCCTGGAGAGACAGGAGAGGCAAATGGTAAGTGGAACGAAGCAGTTTCACATCTGTTAACTTCAACTCCCAACGTCCACCGCGTCCCTTCCAGCATCATGTGTCGCTGCTTATGCGAGCTAGTCGCTTCTTTGATTTCTTTTTATTGCATCAAAGAACAGTAAGCTAATTAATTTAG
The DNA here is from genome assembly GCA_003731715.1 of Anabarilius grahami. Taxonomy (NCBI): domain Eukaryota; kingdom Metazoa; phylum Chordata; class Actinopteri; order Cypriniformes; family Xenocyprididae; genus Anabarilius; species Anabarilius grahami. The sequence goes on along the minus strand of RJVU01004028.1, from coordinate 376,862 downwards.
TTTTTGATCTTTCTGTTAATTGTGTTTAGAAACAGGTAGATTAAATGGCCTTTTTTAGCTTTAAGTTAAAGCGAATTGTTCATCACTCAATACTCACGAGAATGACTTCAGTGTTCATGTCCTCCCTTTTAAAGCTCAGAAGAATCCAACACTCACTCTCTCCGTTTACGTTAATTGTTTCTATGTAAACATAGAAATGTGCATAATTGCCTCCCAAAAGGGGCTCGTTTTTCTTCATCTTTATTGTAATTAGACATGGTTTTGCTTTGTTATCTATTTCATTTTTTTAAATGACCTATATTTAAAGATAGCTGCAGGCCGGTCATGTGCTGCTGCTGCTTTAATACCCCATAACACTTATAGTGGGGTCCCAAATTCTGGGATGCAAAATCTCACTTAAAACTGGAAATTTAGTAATAAAATATAAAAAATAAAATTGATAAAACTTTTTGGGTGGGGGTAAACAATGCGGAAAAATATTCATATCAAATTTTTTTTTCAGTCAGGATCACTATCCACAATCTTATCATGATTCTTTTTCTTGTTAGTTTTTAAAGTTGGCATGAAAAGAAAGTTGAGATAATCTTTTGTCTTAAAAAAAGTTGAGATAATTCCCTATTGTGATGTATATCTGAGTGAAACAGCTTCTTGAACAAGAAAAAATGTAGGACAGGGCTTGATTTTGTCCATCGGACACTGATTGGATGGTTGTGGTTTGCTATTGGATGATCTCATGTGAGTGACAGGTTGATCCCGCCCTCGGGCAAGTAAACAAATCATCAGAGAAGAGAAAAGATATCGCTGCAAGAAGGAGGGGAATACATTTTGATTAAAGATTATGAGGCACAAGAATTTAACAAAACAAAATAAAAAAAAAAAAAAAAGACTGATCATTGATCATTTAGGCCAAAGTAGGTGTGGGTGATATGGCCCAAATCTTATTTAATTAAATTTATTTTTATTTTATTTCATTATTTTACCTTGGTTATTAAAAATAAGAACAAAGATGCAAACTAAAACAACAGGACAAATTCAATAAAAGAAAGATACAAACAAAATAAACAATGCTTTACATTTTTTCAGGTACAGTAGATCTATTTAACAGTAGCATTCATGTAAGAAATGTAATAATCAAATGTAAAAATAAAATACTGCATAGTCTTCACTGTATAAATGAAATATCCATTGATTCTTATTAAAGCTACAAAAGTTCTTCAGTCAAGAGCAGTGAGTGATTTTTCTCCTTTTCTTTTGTCTTTTAATTATCATTAATGACAGGTGTATTAAGCTGCTGTCACTTTAAGAGCGAATGCACACATCTGATTTTCTCCCAATTGTTTGTTCCCTTAAAACATAGCCAGCTGTGTTTTTGAAACCATTGTATTTGACTGCTTACGCACTGTGTGCCCTCAGAAAAATGTTTGTGCGTGTAAAGTCATTTGAAAGTTTAAACTGGCAGGGCTTTAAAGTACATGCAAATGAAAAAATGTGCACTGTAGCACGATACTCTGTACAGGCAGATCATGGTGACGTTTTAATATTTCACAATCTAATATCATATCTCATACCCCAAGCCCTGCTCCAGATGGCATCATATCTATCAACTGCTGGATAAATATTAGTCAACTGAATTGGGTCATATTTAGCATTATCTGTTCTCTGAAGGTAAGGGTTTTGTTTAGCACATCAGTCTGTCACCTTTATTCTAGTTTTCCAATCCATAGTGCTGCCTAGTGGCTGACGTGACAATAAAACATCTCTAATAGGCCGGATGCTACAGCTCCATCTCACTCAGCTCTCTATACATGAATATTTATAATGATGGCATATCATATTTGTCATGGTGTAACAGTAAAAAATGCCCCATTCCAGTCATATTTGATATTTTGACAGCGACAGACAGGCAAACATGTACAATACTCTCAGAAGCTGTCACGAAACGCCATTGAGTGTTAAAGTAGGACAGTGCTGCATGTGTGTGTGTGTGTGTGTGTGTGTCAGTGCAGCTAATGTGGCAGCTTGCGTTTTGCTTATCAGGCATCCGAGCAGCACCTGGACTAATGTGTGCATCATTAGAGTTATTCTTTCTAATATGCCTGTTTAGCTGATCAGCATGTGTTTACCTGAGAGACTAACATTAAGAGCACACAAGAGAAAACAGGATCTGCTGCGTTAAATGTTCAGAAGAATATGCCTGGGATTCAGATTATGGATTTAATAATGGCTGCCTTTAAGGTGAAGTGTATAATTTCTGCACAACTTGTGGCACCAAATTATATCATATATATTATTCCTTTCAAAAGTTTGGGGTCAATAAGATTTTATGTTTCTGAAAAAAGTCTCTTATGCTCACTTAGTCTGATTTATTTGATCAAAAATACAGTAAAACATTGCGAAATATTCTGCTTTTTAATATAACTGCTTTTTTAAATTGCAATATATTTTAAAATATAATTTATTCCTAATTAAAAGCTGAATTTTCAGCATCATTACTCCAGTCTTCAGTGTCACATGATCCTTCAGAAATCATTCTAATATTCTGATTTGCTGCTCAAGAAACAATATTGAAAACAGTTGCTGCTTAATATTTTTGTGGAAATCTTGATACATTTTTTTCAGGGTTCTTTAATGAATAAAAAGTTCAAAATTTCAAACAGAAATATTTTGTAACATTATAAATTATTTTACTGTCCCTTTTGATCAATTCAATGCTTACTTGCTGAATACTTAACTTAATACTTTTAATTTTTTTACATTTTTTTACATTTGAACAGTAGCATACACTTTTCAAAACACTCCTTCCACATCAAAATATGTAATTGTGAAACGTACATGTCGGACCTCCCAAAAAGAGCAGTGTTTTGGAAGTGTTTACACTCTTTGCAACATCAACCTACTGATGGCTGTAATTATAGTGAATGTTGTCCGATCTCGCTAGAAAATTCCAGCAACCGAATCTGACGGAACACACTCAAAATAAAGCCTAAACGATCCCGAATACCCACACTTATAGGCGACATTATGAAACAACAATAAGTGGAAATGGCCACACTGCTAATAGTCTCTGTACATCACAGGAAAAGTTCACCCAAAAAACAAAAATGAAATTCATTATTTACTCCCCCTTGAGTCAGTCCTGAATGCTGTTATTTTTGTCATGAAATGCAAAAGGAGATATTTTGAAGACGCTGTTCCATGCAAAAACAATTAAGAGTGAACAAAAAAGCATCATAACAGTAGTCCATGTGATTTGAGCACTATAAGTATTCCGAAGGCATACAGTTGCGAAGTTGCGATAGTGTTTCTTCCCTATTGTGACGTATATCCAAGTAAAAAACGGCTTCTGGAATGAGAAAAATGTTGGGCGGGACTTGATTTCACCCTTTTGGAATTGATTGGATCGTAGGAAGTTGGGCATTGCTAACTGAATGCTAGTTTGCAGTCAGTTGTGGAGGATATTTAGTCCCACCCTCCACCGAGACACATGCCATGAAGAGAACAGATGCCGTTTCGAGGGGGAGAGGAGGTATTTTATACAGTAGTCAACATTTGAAGTGGATCAAAAAAGTTAATCAAAGTTGTCCTAAGAAGAAGGTTTTAGGACAACTTTGATGAAAGGTTTTGATCCACTTCAAATATTGACTACTGTATTTTAGATTTAGGATTATAAGTACACATGAATTAATGAAAAATATGATAAATCATTGATAATAAACACTGCTACTTTCTGTAAAATAATACAATTTGTGAATTTTGATTTCATAGTGACTTTAATGTGAGGAATAAATCAAAGTTTTAGACATTATTCAGTGACGAAATGTTGCGTAAATAATTTGAAAAGATGAAATGATTTTCATTTTTGGAAGACCTAAATAGCAGAAAGTATTTTAACAAAAAAATAATTAATGTTAAAATAAAATGTCATACTTTCTTATATCCAAGTTTAAAGGGATAATTCACCTGAAAATGAAAAGTATTTAATCATTTTTCAAATTATTTCACATTTAATGGTCTCCATCAATGGCCAGTGTTGATTTATGGAAATGATAATGACTCTCCAATAAGCTGACATTTCCTGTTACCAGATGCTTGTTAGAAAGGGATTTTTATTTGAAAAAATTTTGTCTAGTCTTGCAATGTTTTCTACACATGGTGTTGAAAGAGAACTGTATAATCATTAGCACTGCACATGAAGTTTGTTGGAAGGTTTTGTAAGTGCAGCAGGTTTCAGGCTTTAATTCTGATGGGCCGCCCTCACTATCACACAGTCCCATGAGAGAGCTCTGCAGACACACACACACTGTTTCCCACACTGCATCTAATTGCTTGACTTTCCTCAGGGCTCAGAGCTTTTTTCAGACTTTTACTAATGTAAAGAAACTCAGAACTCTGGGTCCAAACAAGTAAACATGGCACAAGTTTCAGCTGTTATGGTGTGCTGCTTCACAACATCACGAACATCTCTGAAGTCGATCTGTCTGCCTGGGTGCCTTGTTGTTCTGTCCTAGAAGTGAAAACTCAATTTTGTTCCTATTAGATGTAGAAACTGTTGATGTCTTTATTCTTACCAGGAAATGGAAATAAAAAAAATGGCCAAGACTGGAAACAGAGAAGCCTGCAAGATACTAGCCAAACAGCTCGTACAGCTTAGAAAACAGAAGAACAGAACCTACGCCGTAAGCTCTAAGGTCACGTCCATGTCCACGCAGACCAAAGTCATGAACTCTCAGATGAAGATGGCTGGAGCCATGTCTACCACAGCGAAGGTAAGACCCTTAATACTCTCAATGGATCTGCATGACTCCTGGTTCAGTTATTCCACTGCTCAACACAAGGCCCTTCAACATTCCCATTTCTCCCCATACCCCCCACCCCCCAATGACGGCTCTGTATTATTCACATGTAGCCTGATGTGTTCCCGGGAAGTGCTGGAAAAACAGAATCCCTTATGTAGCAAAGCACTTCAAAAGAATCCTTAAACAGGGTTTAATTATCATGTTGTTGGGGAGCTCCTTACTTCTCATTTTGACCCAGTTTTGTATTTTCTGCTCTACGTTTATAAAGATCTCATATCTCGCATTCTCTGTGTATTAATTCACAGTCTTCTCATTATTGTTCATTTAGAGTTTTTCCCATGATGCTTGTACAAAATTATAGGAGCCATATGATTGTTTTATGGAGCTTAAGATGCAGCCTATGGAGCTTCCTTTTTTGAAGCAAATTAATAAAGTAGCATATGTTTTTTCAATAAATGTAGGACAACAAAAGGACATTGTAGATGCAGTGTATATTGTCTTAACCATGCTCTCATTACCAGAAAAAGCATTGCTTTTATGAATTATAAGATAATTTAAGCAACCCCTAATTGTAATTTAAACTAAAGCTGTTAAAAGACATTATAAAAAAAAAATATATATATATTTTACAAAAGAGTGTTTTGCTGTAAAATGGGATGATTGTGGTGATTTCAATTTTTATTTTCTGTTTTCATTTCATTTTTGGTAAAATCTTTAGTAATTTTGTTGTCTTTTTGTCTATTTATTTTGCTTTGTTTTCTAATATGGATATGTAATTTTTATTAGTGATATTTCATGTTATTTTAGTACATTGAGTTGGCAACTAGATGAAGAAATATATGTTAAAGGTATTTTTAACAAGTAATGTAGTCAATCATTAATATATTTAATCATCTACCTACCTAGCCTAATTGTTACATTTTAAATTTTGCATGAGATGGCTATAGGTTCATTTATTTTTATTTGAATAAGGAGACAATTTCACAGTCTGCACTTCTAATGCACACACTTCACAAAGCTTGTCTTATCTTTACCAATCACTACAGGCATGTCGTATCATCACATAAAATGCAATTTCAGCCAATTAAATTCAGTCTCTGACAAAAGATTCATTGTGTCTGTATCCAATCCATATTGTATGAGGAAGGAAGCTATTAATATTTCCTCACCCAACTGTTATTGTGGTATTTGTAGTCACTAGTTAGTCATAAGGAGGTAGCTGGTGTAATAGATATGAGATGGGTGATAATGAGGCTGTGTGTAAATAATTCTCTGTAATCAGATAGGACTCTTCCTGTGTGTCTGCCCTGCCACAGTGCTAGAGACCCAGAGGGACTGTAAAATAGACTTCTCTCCATGCGACCTATTTTTATGTTCTGTCATCTACTTACTGTACTCCCTCCTCACCAAATGGTGTGATGTCAAAATTGATGTTGAGCTGCATTCAAAATGTATTCGTCCGTGGTGGATTTTTGTCAGAGCTTGTGTTATTTTTATTACCGTTTGTGCACCGTAAGGATGCTCTATTTATTCTCTGGGAATGTGATGGATTGGTTGAACTCTTTCTGTCTCTCAGACTATGCAGACTGTCAATAAAAGAATGGACCCCAAGAAGACTCTACAGACGATGCAGGACTTCCAAAAGGAAAACTTAAAAATGGGAATGACGGAGGACATGCGTGAGTGGTTCTAAAATGCTGGATCTCTTTCTTCTGGTTGTTTTTCAGCAGTGCAAAAACTATACTAAATGCTTTCTGTACTATGTAAGATTACTGTATATGGCGAGTTTCATTGTATTTTTTTTAATTCAGATCACCATATAATTATGCTTTATCAGGATAGCAAAATAAATAGGCTTATCAGCACTTCCCATATTTCATTTTACATCAAAATGCCTGGTCTGGTGTCCAGTCAAGTTTGGCAAAAATATCATTCATTTGGTAGAAGCAGCTAAATTATGCAGGCGCCAACCTGGACAGGCTGTGTGACATGCCCTCATTTTCAGAAACCATGTATATACCCCATAAAGTAAATGATAATTCACAACAAGGATATAGTTTGTGCACACAATGAGTTCTGTGCCATGAATTGTTGGCAACAAACGGCATGAAACCATTGGAATTCATTATTGTGCAATTAACAGTTTTGGCACTGTGTTGACTCACTACTAGTTTTCACTACTAGACCTTAAGACAAAAATTATAGTCCACATTGTAACCAAACACTGCCAATTTAAGCCGGGTTCACACTGTGCGATTTTGGCCATGATTTGACCGTCTGAAACAAATTTTGATTCCTTGGATCCTAGACCGAAATCGGAAGTCTTTGATCATTAGTTTGACATATTTACTGACAGCCGATTAATGACCATTGCGATCAGATTTTACCTCTAACAAAATTCTGGCAGTGTCAGAAGATTTGACGCACAATCCTGTAGTGTGACTTCTCCTACGACAACCATCAAATCAAAAACCAATAGGAGCGCAGAACCTGATGACGCAATCAGTGAGACAACAACAAACCACCATTTGCTCCACACACATCGTTTTCCAGTTTTCTTTTTAAGAGAAGCCATGATCAAAATTAAAGTGTTAGCTCACCCAAAAATGAAATTTCTGTCATTAAATACTCATTGTCATGTCGTTTCAAACCTGTAAGACCTTCTTCCATCTTAAGAACACAAATTAAGATATTTTTGATGAAATCCGAGACTCCTCCATAGACAGCAATTTAATTACCACTGTCAAGGTCCAGAAAGGTACTAAAGACATCATTAAAATAGTCCATGTGACTGCAGTGGTTCAACTTTAATTTTATGAAGCAACGAGAATACTTTTTGACGTAGAACCTGGAAGCGCTGAACTGTGTTTACAACATAAACAGCGTAGGAGAATGACACAGAAGAGAAGATATTGTTGAATGAAGCCGTTATTTTTTGTTTTGTTTTTGCGCACAAAAGGTATTCTTGTCACTTCATAAAATTAAGGTTGAACCACTGCAGTCACATGGACTATTTTAACGATGTCTTTAGTAACTTTCTGGACCTTGAAAGTGGTGATTATATTGCTGTTTATGGACGAGTCATATACCTCTCGGATTTCATCAAAAATATCTTAATTTGTGTTCCGAAGATGAATGAAGGTCTTACGGGTGTGGAACGACATGAGGGTGAGTAATTAATGACAGAATTTTCATTTTTGGGTGAACTAATCCTTTAACTCTAGAGATTGTTTATGTTTGCTAGCCACCATTTTTATCCCACATAAAAATGCAGCTCACGTCACTGAACGTGTCGGATTGATAATGTAAAACTTTTTAAATGTCCATTTTTAATGCGTCTTGACTGCTGTACTGTCTGACATTAATGACAACTGAGATCCCACAGTGTGACATGACTTGATGTGACTGATATTCGTACAGTCTGACAAGCAACAGTCATAAAGGACTATTATAAATCGTACAGTGTGCACCCGGCTTTTTTTGCATCCTGTAAAGCAACCAACCACAGTTTATTTTGTTTTTATGTGCCGTTTAAAGTGGATTGTACAGAAAACACTGAAAAAAAAACAGGAAACAGAATAATTTCTTGGCAAAATATACAGTTCTTCAGGATATTGAATTTATTATTAATTAGTTAAAATAATTTGAATTAATTGGTAGTAAGTGCTTCAAACAAAACTACTTTTTCAAAGATTTGATGCCTCAAACCTGGCAAACTCTGTCATATCCAGCAAGTTCATCCTCAGAAGCTCTCGTAAACCGTCTTTGTTTCCAGGTGGTTTAATTGCATCTGGATCCTAAAGCAAAACCAGTTGAGAATCACCAGTCTAGAGATTAGGTTATTCTGTCGACTTTCACTAACTTGTACAAATTTCTGTCCACAGTCAATGATACACTGGATGAGATTTTTGATGAATCAGGCGACGAGGAAGAATGCCAGGACATCGTGAACCAGGTGCTTGATGAGATCGGCATAGAGATCGCAGGAAAGGTTAGACACATTCTTTTTGTCTGCACTGTTCTAGCGACAGCCCCAGCGGCTGCTTTCAGCAGATGGCAGGACTCTGGCTGTGCCTGTGATTACTGTAGGCCTTTTTTTAGATTCATGAGATGCAGAATCATCGTATCTGATTGCAGCAGATGTGTATTCCCTTGGGCCAAAATGTAATACTCCTATTCCACAGATTCATTGTCCTGTTTTCCCCAAATAAAGTGCTTGGGCTCTGTTGTCGTAGAACATTTGGTGTAAACAATGAACATATTTGATTTGGTGCTACATCTATTCCCCAAAACAACAATTAAACGGAGGCTTATGCTGGTAGAGTTTTACCACCAGGTGATCTGTGAAATCTGAAGTTTTACTGCTCTAATAAACGGCTCCAATTGTTATTGTTTCCGCAGATGGTAAGAGCCCCGTCAGCAGGAAAGATCCTCCCTGGCGCCTCCCCAGCAAAGTCTAAAGCTGCCACCATTTCAGACGCTGAGATCGAGAGACAGCTGAAGGCTCTGGTAATGGACTAAATCTCTTCACCCTCCACACCTGTGCACCCACTGCCACCAAAAGACTGAGTTCATAGTGGGAACAGGGAGTCCAAGTAATAAATGAAGGAAAACTGTCAACAAACATAGAGTATCGCAATGAGTCACTGGAGTGGATTCATTGGTCAGATATATACAGCAGATCACGGTCTAGATGTTTTGACAAAATGCGCACTCAAACTGACATGCTCTCTAAATCTGCTGCACATAGTGTAGGGTTTAATGGTGAAGTATCTAATTTTTGCACCACTAGTGTCTCCAAATGGAATTGCACTGTTTTGTTTTGAGCAGGATGACTGGCACAATTAGAGAGCTATTAGAGAGCAGATGGCTCCGTATGCTTTTAAATTGCTCTCACGGTACTTTGATGTCATACACCAATCGGTCTGCACAGTGTCGTTTCAAGTTAAAAACACCTAATGGCTGTATTCTAAATCATATACTTCACCAAGTAGTAGCCGCAAAAACAGTGTGTGAAAGGAGTAGTATGTCCGAAGTGTTCATGAAAGTACTCTGATGACCTACTACTTCCTTCTGTCCTACTATTTCTGTGTCCGAAATCGCACACTTTATAGAAGGTACTACATTTGGTTTGAAAATTTAGCCTAATTTCCACCAAAATATCCCAGAACAATTTGTCCCAGGAACTGTTTTTCCCCCATACCTGTTGCTGTCTGCGTTTCCATCACAGTCTAAAGTACTAAAGTCCAGGGACATAGGACTGCGCTCGACTTTCCAGTTCCAGCTGGATTTCGTCCTCCGCATAAAAGCTCAATAAAAATATATCGTATTTTTAAACTTCATTGTTGATTTGAATAGCAAACAACTCTTACTACACGCACCGCAACAGACTTTTAAAAATGGTGGTTTTAAAAATGCTGCGTTGAAGTCAACCAATCCAAAAGCTGAATGAACTCAAACGATTAGCATGTTCAGTGATCAAGTCTCACCCCCGAAAGTTCCTGCACTTTGAAAAAGTACTACCTTGCTAGCAGGGACTTTCTGATGGGCGAATTTTAACCCGGAACTTAATTTAGACCATGGTCCATGCGGTCGAAACTCACCGAGTGCCACCCCAAAGTCTCGTAGTTCCTGGGGAAAGTTCCTGCGGTGGAAACATGGCTTTGCTTTGCGACCATTAAAAAAGTATGTTCTATATAGTATGAATGTATGTAGTATGAATAAAATTTGAAATGAATGAAATATGACCAACGATGCCAGTTGTTTCGCTTTACCGCAATTGATAAATCCTCTCCTCTGGACTCATGGGATAGTAAAAGGGATAGTAATAGACCATTGGTTGCGAGAGTCTTAGTGGAAGTAGTAGATCTTTAGGATACTTTTCACCTAGTGATTTTCAAAGACCATGTATTCGGACATACTGCTCTATTGGCGAATTGTTTTTTGCATACTGTACTATATAGTAGGGAATTATAAAATTTTGGACACAGTACATGGTGAATATGTTCATACTACACATTCATACTACATAGAATGTACTTTTTTAATAATCGTGAAGAGTTTACTTATTCAAAAGAAGTACCTTCTCACTCAGAGAGTATGCGATTTCGGGGACAGCTATTATTTTTGCTGCAAAAATTACACAGTTCACTTTTAACTTAAAGGGTGCTATCACTGTGGTAACAAATTGTCCTTTAAATCCTTTAAATGTACACCAACATTGGAAGATTTTGGAACGGCATGGGATTCCCATGTGTTATAGGGCTAATCATCTCAAATACGTGTCATGTTGGTCAAAAAATGCTCATTACGTGTATTTTTATGTCTTTTTAGGTTGTGTATGACTTAAGGAAGTAAGTTAAGGAAAACAGTTTCCTTCGCAGTGAGGTTTGTTATAAAATCAGTATATATTACTTACAAAAATATCATGCATGAGAATCTTTGTTGATATGATAATGATAATGTGATTAAGTCTTACCATCCTTGAAACAATGCAACCATTGAGAACCTTCAACTGTTAAACTAAACAAAACAAATTATAGTTCCAGAATGGTCACATGTCCAACATATCATGTCATTGTTATGGAAATGATTGAGTAATCAAGTTGAAATAATCAATCCTGTGAGTTTTCATACTGTTTATAATGTTTAATTAATACTTTCAGGCCCGGTTTCACAGACAGGGCTTAGCCTAAGCCAGGATTAGGCCTTAGTTCAGTTAGGGCATTTAAGTAGCTTTTATAAACATTCACTAGAAAAAAAAAACATTACTGGTGTGCATCTTGAGATTAAAAAAATGGCACTGACATATATGTCAGTACAAGTTGCTTTCAGTTAAAACAGCTCAAACGTGCATTTTAGTCTGGGACTAGCTCACATCCTTGTCTGTGAAACCGGAGGATAATATCATTTGGGTCTACATATGCAAGGCCGTCGTCTGGAAGGAACAACCAATAACTTCATCTTGGACCCCTTGATTGGTGGTGACCACTAATGTCCTGTGACAGGGATGGGTAACTTCGGTCCTGGAGGACCACACTTGAAAAATCTAAGCTTATGTCACGTCCGAAATCGAATACTTCCCTACTGTATAGTATTCGAAAAACACCAACACCAATAGAGTAGTGTGTCTAAGTATATATTCAAAAAACACCTGGATGACCTATGTCTTCCCCGAGCAGTCGATGGACACTGTACTATCCCATGAGGCCATGGGTGAGGATTTGTAAATGGAGATTGTTGCTAGGTTTAAAGTTCTGGGAAGAAGGAGGCGAGAACTGGCGAACATTTAACATAATTTTAATCACAAAATAAACAAACAACAAAATGAAAGTAAAGCGGCAGCCCCTCATGGACAACTGCCACATATAAACATAATAAAACAACAATTTCAACAATCATCACTCTTCCTTTAATCCTTCTGGATCTCCTCCGTGAGACTCAAGGCACTCATTAGCACTCACGTCACCGGCCTCGCTCCGTTCCCACGGCTCTCGGCCCTGCCCTGCTTGCCACAGAGATAAAACGATGCAACAGATTTTGTAGGTCACATGACAGTAGCAATATGGCGGACGTAGTACATCCGGATTTCATTCATACTACACACATTCATACTATATATAGAATGTACTTTTTTTAACTGTCATGAAGTAAATTCAAATTCAAACATTTATCTATTCAGACATACAATTTCGGACGCACCTCCAGTGTTCAGGATTAATTGAAGGTTACAGGCAGGTGTGTTTGATAAGGGATGGAACTAAACTCTGCAGGACACTGGCCCTTCAGGATCGAATTTGCCCATCCCTGTCCTATGAAGTTTATCTTCTTCAAAAATTGACTGGACATACATGTATTTTTGAACATTTAAAAAAAGCTGCAATTTAGGTGACAGCCTTGCACATATATTTCCTTACTGTTACAAACTTGTACTGTTTTTAAAGCAGTTGAGTGTAATTTGCATAAAGCCTCAAGTTTATTGAAGTATTGTGTTCATGAGAGGTGGACAATACTGTGTGACTGAAAACAGTGTTACTGACATCTTCTGCTCATGTTGTTTTGCAACAACTTTGATTTGTGTCTTCTCAACTGCACTGCATTCTCAACTGGGCTCTTAAAGATAAAGGTTCTTTATTGGAATTGATGGTTCCATGAAGAAACTTTTAACCTCCATGGAACCTTTCCATTCCAAAAAAAGGTGCTTTATAAAAGGTTCTTCAGATTATTAAAATGGTCTTCACACTTCACAATTCTTTTAAGAACTGATTACTGAAAGGTTCTATGCGGGGAACCAAAAAATGGTTCTTCTATGGCATCACTGCAAAACCCCCCTTTTGGAACCTTTATTTCTAAGAATGTGGGATTGTAGAAAGTGCTAACCATAATGTAATTGTAGCTGATTTACAGTTGGAATACACCGCATGACTTTTGCACAGATTTGTGCCACGATTTTCAGTCTGGACGAGTCAACGTTAGCTGCTGAAAATCAAAGCCAGACGTTTAATTCTCTCCCACTGGAGCACGTTGGATTTTGCAGAAAATCGTGTTGAGTAGAGACTCTTATGTTTTTAAGCTTGAGACTCTGATTCCATCCAGTTGGAGGAAGTAAAACATGTTTTATATTTTGAGCCCATTTTAAACAAAACAAATTGTTTTCATTTGTTTCAAGGAGAATGTTTCTGTGTGAGTATGTTGTGTTCTGAACGATTTGAATGTCTGGTAGAGTATGATCCTCAGTCGTTTAGTGTATGATGCCCAGTTTTCTCTTTAACCATTTACAAAGTCGGCAATGATGCCTAGTGTTTTAAAGTCTGTCCATATTTTAAAAGTCGTATAGTGTATTCCAGCCTTTAGGAGAACTACAGTATCAGTTTTTCTTTTCAACTTCATCTGTATGTACTTCTCAACACGGTTAAAAAAAGGTTCTTTCATTCTAACCAATACAGTGTGTATATGAATGTACAGTTTATGCTTTGATTTGATTTTCTAATTAATAAAGTACCTTCATATTGTGAATAATTGGTGTGTAACATGTATTTCAGCATTTAACAATCAGATCATTTGTACAATCATGAAGATGCCAACTAAAAACAAGAGGGTGGCCTGTACTGAACTGTTAAACGGTGGGAAACCTTTAAGCTGAGTGTTATGAACCTCTACAATTGTCCTAATGGTCTTTTAGAGCATTTCATATTTCATTAAATTAGACATCATTATTCATAATCATAATGAAACATGATTTTTAAATAAGGTCTTAATGAGTTTGTAGAGTGACCTTTCTTAAATGAGCCACGGTGCAGTCCATTAATTTCAAAGTAATTTAATGAAGTATAGATGTGTAACTGCTGCAAGCGTTCCTGCAGAACCTGCTGGAATACATACGGACAAATCCAGCGTTTTATTGTTTTCTCAGTGATCATATGTATGTATGATACAGTATATACTGAAAATGTCAGACCCTGTCAACATTATCCCAGAGTATACTGTATTTATTGCATTATTAGATTGTATCGGGTGGTTAGGGATGTGTTGCTGACACAGTCAATGGCAGAAGATGATGATCATATAGATCATCACCCATATCTCTCTGCTGAGAGCGGTTGTGTGCAGGTGAGAGGCTGTGCTACCTCGTTATTACACTGTCAGGAACAATGTAATACTGTAAATAATCCCTCAGTAAAACCCAGCAGGGCTCTGATGATGCCACTGTATGCAGTAGACACCAAATTAAATTAACACATGCCACATATACACACATGATAGATGCTTAATCCCCTCCCATTGGAATGATGTTTGATTATGTTTAATAATCTGAATCACAACACACTTACAAAGCATGCAAAGCATGTAATTCACATAATAATGCCCAACAGATTGTTGCAGAGCAGCTAATGGCTTGCAGGATCTTATGATAATATGACAAACCAGGCATGACCACAATATTAGTCATTTATTTGGACAAATTCATCATTTCTATACAAATGACATCGCAAAAAAGGTTGGGCTGCTTCATACAAAACTCTACAGTGCAGTGACACATTTCCAGGATGTGTTTTCAATTATGTTTTTAGAATATTTGCATATTTTGCTAATATATTAAACTTTGATTGGAATGTATTTAAATATATTAATGATGAATAAATTATGTTAGAAACATTAAAAAGTATCAAGATGCTATTCTGTACTTTTAAATGTAGAAACCATCACAAAGATCCTATTTTAGAGCACAAAACTCTTATAAAAAAAATTTAATAAAAAAAAAAGTTAAAATGTCTGTTAACTGCTCAAGTTTAGATTTCTGTGAGGAGGCTGCTTAAATTCCCTTATAATTCATAAAGCAAAAAATAATCAAAAAATTAGCATTAGCCTATATAGCACATTTTAACCTTTTCAAACAAGACATTTAACAAAATTTAAATAATAAAACAGNAGATCCTATTTTAGAGCACAAAACTCTTATAAAAAAAATTTAATAAAAAAAAAAGTTAAAATGTCTGTTAACTGCTCAAGTTTAGATTTCTGTGAGGAGGCTGCTTAAATTCCCTTATAATTCATAAAGCAAAAAATAATCAAAAAATAAAAAATTAGCATTAGCCTATATAGCACATTTTAACCTTTTCAAACAAGACATTTAACAAAATTTAAATAATAAATTTTAAGAGAAAGTATTGTGACACGGCTGTGTCCAAAATCACCCCCTATACCCTTAGGGACAGACATTTGTAGTGGCATCCGAAACCATAGTAGACGTTATCGAGTGCACTAATTTAACCCCATAATGCACCGCAATAAGTTACAACTTAGAGTGATTATAACTGATGTACAATCAACCATAGATATATACATACTCATTAGCATCTGTTTCTATGGGCCACTATACGTAAGCCGTCCGCAATATTGGAACGGTCAAAACCACACCATGAACATTCAAGAGCAATTTATCTGTGCATCTTTAACCGTAGTTGTATGAATATCTATATCTGCAATAGACTTATTTTAAGTTATAAACTAACACAATTCAACAAGACAAAGGCATCAGCTAACACAACATTAAAAAGTAGTTTAAAAACCTGTAACATTGAGTTAATACATATAAAAACAAACCCACACATTCTCACCTGTGAAAGGTTATCCCATTTCTTCGGGAATTTGAACCTTGGTGGTTTTTACAACCAGAAGCTGCACAATGTTGTGGCATCATTGATTCTTATTGCGAGTGACGACACGTTGACTGTTCCAAGATGGCGGACACGCTGATGTATCTGAAGCGGATGAATGTGGCATCTACCTACCTGTATATATAACTATGCACTTAATGGCTAGAAATTACCAACTGTGAGGGTCATGCCGAATGAATTCCCTTGTTTCGCCAGAAGATGGCGACCGCAGCTGAATCACCTTTTTCCAAACCGCTGGTCCAATGTGGCTACAGCGTAATATAATACTGGTATAAATTCCTTTTTATTCAATTATTTAACTAAGGTTTATACATGCTAGTTTCCATGACAGAGATCAAGATAAATCTTCATTCAGTGTCCAAATTCGCTCACTCGTTTTCATTCACTCCTTCAGGTGGACTATATTGGTGGAGTATTATAGGAAATAGTGAATGAGGAATTAGGGGGCAATTTCGAACACAGCTTATGTATTTGTAAGACATTAGAGGATCGTATTCATACAGTAGTTAATGTGATGAATTACACCTGTGGTTATTCTGATAAGACACCTGTGTGAACTTTCAGCTGCTTCAAATGAGACCAAATGTTTCAGAAAGTCATAGTGTGTTATCTATGAGATTACATTCAGACATTTTTAGGTGTGCTTAAATACTTTTTGGGGTCACTGTACATTCTCACTCACTCCTGCTGGTGAGTCAGTACAAAAAACCCATTCACTGCCAAAGTTTGTTGTTGATTTTTTGCCTATGGACAATCACACAGTACAGCATCGCTGAGACTCTGGTTCTTCAGGGTCTACAGGCTGCAGTCTATTTGGCCATGAACGAGCTGTGGTGTAGGCTGGTCTTCACCCTCTTCTCCCTCTGCCGGCGGTTACAGAACCACACACGGACCACCTCCTTCTCCAGATGGAGACCCTCTGCCATTCGCACAATCTCCTGAGACGATGGCTTGCTCTTCTCCACAAAATTTCTTTCTAAGGCTTCCTTAGCCCCAAGACTGAGAGAGGAAATTAAGAATTAATTAGGAATTAATGAGAGGGAGATGCTGATATAATGGGTTTTGTTTAGTTCAAATTCCCCATTTACCTGATGGTTGTTCTCCGTTTCCGTTTACGCTCATGCATGCCCATCTTCTCATTAAAAAGAGCTGATGGGAGTCGCAAATTAGAGCTAAGTAATCTTAAGTTTTCACTAAAAACTCAGGGATAATGGTACGGTGGTGGTAAATAAATATATAAATAATCCCTCTCAGGAGTGTGTTGACTCACCACCGGCTTGCTCAGCCTCCTCCAGCCACTTTGCCAGGATAGATTTGAGCTTGCAGGCGTTTTTGAAGCTGAGCTGCAAGTTCTCGAAGCGGCAGATGGTGGTTTGGCTGAATTCAGAGCCGTGCACAGCCGCCAGTGCTTCACCCACATTGGTCTGTGTGTAACCTGCCAATCAAAGTTAAAAGTTAGGAAAAGTTTTACAAGCAAACCCTTGGGGGGAAAAATGTGCACTTAATTGTATTGAATGTGCACTTGTAGAGTACTTCAAATCTTCATAGTAGCCTATATTTTTTTACAGATAATGTAATATTAATGAAATAAAAGGTCGTTTAAGTGTAGGGCCTACTTAAAGAGTGTTCACTTTCATGATTTTGTTTCTTAACACACTTAAGTACACTTTTAAAAATTTACATTTTAATTAATTATGTTTCAATAGACTTTTGTTGTGCTTTAAAGGAACACTTATTTCGATGTTTTGACTATCATACTAAAGCATATGTACTTTTAAAACTAATTTTAACTCTAGTGTGTTATTTATGCTCACATTTAAAATTAACATATTTTAAATGTACTAAATTGCAACTTCATCATTACAAATGTGTAATTACAAATATATTTAAATTATTGCTGTCAAATCGATTAATCGCATATAACAAAAGTTTGTAAATATGTATATATATGTATATACAGTATATATACTGTATATGTGTGTGTGTGTGTATGTATATATATATATATTATTATTACTATATTATATATAGTATTAATCCATTTGACAGCACCAATTTAAATACGTGACATGCAAGTTTCAGTAGAAATGACATTAAAGTATATTTTATTTCATCAAGAATGCTAATTATGAAATACATATAAAGATGTACTTAAGTCCTACTTAAGTGTGCCAAAAAACACTCTAAAGTTCAGCATAATTGGATGTAATATAAACTTAATCTGTAATACATTTTCATTAAATTGCAATTATCATGCAGCTAAGCAATTGAAAACATTACATTTAGTTCACACTTAAATATATTATTTTCATAATAAGTACTCTGCGACAGTTGAGTTAATGAATTGTCCACACTTTGTTTTTCAGTAAATTAAGTGCATCATCCAGGTATTTGAAAGCACAATTTTTCTTTTTGCAATTTTCAGTATGAACACACCACTCACTATTTATTCTACAAAATGACATAGAATAGTGCATAAGTACACAAATTGAGACACACCTGATGTTTGTTATATTTTTATGTGCAGTTAGGGGTGGATACTTGCTCACTAATAGACAATCACATAGATAATTTTATCTAATATAAACTCGCTAAACAAACTAAACTGGTTTGATATAAACTAACCAAAATATGTTGCTGCAATCTTTTACAAAGTTTATATGGGAAACGATATTCAACATGGTCCAGCTCAAAAGACAAACCTAGTTTGATCCTCCTCAGTTTGAAGTCATTAGCAAACTTCTCCAGTTCACGGATCTGAGGTGAGTCCATATCGGGCGGCTCTTCCAGGGGCCGACTTTTCCTGCGCAGCTCCTGCTTGATGTCACCTAGAGTGGGTTCGTCCATGAGCAGGGCCTGGGGCAGCGGCGGGAAGCTGTGGGTCAAAGCACAAGAGCCCCCACCCAAACCGTGCTCGGGGAACTTATAGAGGCGTGGAGCCAGAGCTCCTGTGGGACAGCAGGACAGAAATGAAGGCTGTGGTTAGAGGGAATAATGACTCTTCATATCTGAGACAGAATATCATGCATTTCAATTACTACAAAAGAAAACTATACTGTGAATTCAGTTATTTTCTAAACACAAACAGATTCAATCAGACAAATGAATTATTATTTATTATTATTTTTTATAAAGTTTTATAATGTGCATGGGTTACTCCTTCAACACTTTATTTATTTATTTATGTTATTGCCATATCTATTTCAGTGAGATCTGGCATTCCTGTTATGCAAAACTTTTTAAAAATGAACATGTGTTGTGAATATATTAAAGAGCTGGCTTGTGCTAAAGCTTTCCTGTAGCTCAGTGGTTAGAGCATGGCACTAGCAATGCCAAGGTCATGGGTTCGATCCCAGGGATTGCACATACTCCGATACAAATGTATAGTATAATGCAATGCAAGTCGCTTTGGATAAAAGCGTCTGCCAAATGCATAAATGTAAATGTAAAGTAACATTATTGGAAAATGATATTAGGGATATTAGGATTTTTGAAATATTTAAATAAGAGAGAGAGAGAAAAGAAACTCCTGTAAATATATCTTAATAAATTGCCAGTTTTTCATTTTAGAAATTTAAGCACCAGGGGACAAAAGTGGAAACATCCACATAAACCAAAGTAGTTAAATTATTTTACCTCTTTACCTCTATTCCCCCTCACTTAATTGTGATATTGTGATGATATCTATCTTTGGAAAATTATACACATATTCTTTACATTTGCTATTTTTACAATTGCTATAAATTGATCTGCATCTCCCTCTAGTGGCGGGATATTTTCAGTGCAATGTTGCCTCTGCCTCACATGGCACTGTATTCAGATTTGGTCTCGGTTGAATTCAGTGGCGGCAATTTCTAATTATATAGAACATTAAGAATATTCATGCTGCACAAATATGTTGTAGCTATACGAGTTGTGAAGGCAAACATATGAATTTTTAGAGGTAATCAAATAAACTGACATGGGCATTTTTAAAAAACAAAACTAAGTATCTTTTCTGTAAGCAGTACTGAACAGAACTGTTATTTCTTGCTACATACACTAGATGGAAGCACAAACAAAGTGAAATTACCTGGTAAATGCTTGCTTTCCTAGTAGAGACAGAATAGCACCAGACACCACACGTACTGCAGTTATTGTCATGGATAACTATTTTTATTCTGATAATAAATTATTTATTCTGATTGACTTTTGAAAATCTGTACGTGTGGCTATTCTTGTTTGCTAGAACTCGACTGGAGTGAGAAACGGTGCATATGCGTGTATGTCATCATTGTCATGGGGTTGAAGGTTTGGATGTGTACCTTGCAGTGAGTTGGCTCCGTTGACCATGTTGGCATGAGGCACGCTGCAGGTCTGCAGGATGCGGGTCTGGGAGATGCTGGCAGAGAGCATTTCCTGTGCTGGAGACACAGACACATGCATCACTGTAAATCCTGTATTTCTGTGTGTGTTTATGATGCATGATAATACATATGCACAGAAGAGCAATACTTCTTGCAGTTGCGTAACTTGTGCGTAACTTGACGTACCTGCCATCATGCCGTAGGTGGTCTGCTGGTTGCTATAGTGACATGGGGGCATTGGGTAGTGCAGGCTGGCTGACGCATTACTTAAAGCAGAAGTGGACAGGTGCATATGAGAGCGTTTGGATGACTGGACCAGTGGGAGACCTGAGTGGACTAAACCAGAAACTAATATCATATCATGATACATCCAAGACAGACAGACAGAAGGATAGATAGATAGACTAAAAACAGAAAAATATTTGCATGCTTTGTCGATTTCAAAAAAGCATTTGATTCTATTTGGCACAATGGATTATATTTCAAACTTTTACAAAGCGGTGTAGGGGGTCAAGCTTATGACATTATAAAATCAATGTATTCGAACAACAAATGTGCAATACGAATTGGCAACAAACATACAGAATTCTTCACCCAGAAGACAGGAGTACGGCAGGGCTGTAGCCTGACACTGTTCAACATTTACATTAATGAACTAGCGGTGCATTTGGAACAGTCTACAGCTCCCGGACTCACTCTACAAGACAAGAACATCAAGCTTCTGCTGTATCTAGATGATCTGGTGCTGCTGTCACCCACTGCACAGGGACTACAGCAGCACCTGGACCTGCTGGACAACTACTGCCAGAACTGGGCCCTGGCAGTAAACCTCAAGAAGACCAATGTTATGGTGTTCCAGAAAAAGCCCAGATGTCAGGAACACAGATACCAGTTCAGTCTAGGCAGCACCGCCCTAGAACACACGATGCAGTACACTTACCTCGGTCTGATCATCACTGCATCGGGGAGTTTCAGTATGGCAGTGAATGCTCTCAAAGATAAAGCTCGAAGAGCTCTATACGCCATCAAGAAAAGATTCCAAAACACTGATTTACCAATTCCAATCTGGTGTAAAATCTTTGATAGTGTGATTCAGCCCATTGCGCTGTATGGAAGTGAGGTTTGGGGTCCACTCAGTGATCAGAGCTACACTAGCTGGGACAGACATCCAACAGAAGACCTACACACAGAATTCTGCTAAATGATCCTAAAATTACAAAGAAGAACACCCAATAATGCATGTAGGGCAGAATTAGGCCGATTCCCATTGATTATTAATATGCAAAAAAGATCCCTCAAATTCTGGATGCATCTAAAATCAAGTCCCACAGAATCGCTACATTTTAAAGCATTACAAACCCAAGAACTGAACCCCGAAAAGAGTCCCCTCAGTCAGCTGGTTCTGAGACTTACTAACCTGACGAACTCTACTAACACTAAGCAGTCTCAGACCAGCACTGCTCCTCCAAACATCAAAATAAACCAAATTTTCAAACAATCTAAAAATACATATCTGGAACATTGGGATGAGGAAACTAAAACACAAAGTAAATTACAATTCTATCGAACTCTAAAATCAAATTATGAATTAGAAGAATATCTCCAAAGTGTCAAAGACACAAAGCAGAGACGGATCCTGACCAAGTACAGGCTCAGTGAGCACAGTCTAGCCATCGAGACCGGCAGACACAGAAAGAGCTGGTTACCCAGAGAGCAAAGGGTGTGTGTTCACTGCAGGACAGGAGAGATCGAGACAGAGGCACACTTCCTCCTTCCCTGTCAAAAATACACTCCTATTAGAGATCTCTACTTAAATAAATTCAGTAACTCAATAAAGAACTTTACAGCCATGAGTGAAGTAGAGCAAATGAAGATAATATTAGGAGAGGGACCGACAGCAGCACTGGCTGCGAGATACGTGTGGACGTGCCACAGCCTGAGAGACAGCA
>RJVU01004028.1:340897-354581 GCA_003731715.1 Anabarilius grahami | reverse complement strand
TCCAAACATCAAAATAAACCAAATTTTCAAACAATCTAAAAATACATATCTGGAACATTGGGATGAGGAAACTAAAACACAAAGTAAATTACAATTCTATCGAACTCTAAAATCAAATTACGAATTAGAAAAATATCTCCAAAGTGTCAAAGACACAAAGCAGAGACGGATCCTGACCAAGTACAGGCTCAGTGAGCACAGTCTAGCCATCGAGACCGGCAGACACAGAAAGAGCTGGTTACCCAGAGAGCAAAGGGTGTGTGTTCACTGCAGGACAGGAGAGATCGAGACAGAGGCACACTTCCTCCTTCACTGTCAAAAATACACTCCTATTAGAGATCTCTACTTAAATAAATTCAGTAACTCAATAAAGAACTTTACAGCCATGACTGAAGTAGAGCAAATGAAGATAATATTAGGAGAGGGACCGACAGCAGCACTGGCTGCAAGATACGTGTGGACGTGCCACAGCCTGAGAGACAGCAGGTGAGTGTGTGTAATGTGTGTGTCTGACCTCAGTGTGTTTCCCTACCGTCCACCACAGTGACCCTCAGTACGTGTGTGTATATATATTTGTTTAAACACTGTGGTACCAAATGTTCAGACATGTTCTAATTTGTTACACTGTTAATTTAAGTTTAAGTTATGTTATAATATTTGATAGCGTTATAATATTTGATATTATTTTCTTCTATTATACAGATGTTTTTTTATTATTGTTTTATGTACGCTTTGGCAATATTGTATGATTCACAGTCATGCCAGTAAAGCAATTATGAATTTGATAGACAGACAGACAGACAGACAGACAGAAAGACAGACAGACAGACAGACAGACAGACAGACAGACAGACTAGATAGATAGATAGATAGATAGATAGATAGATAGATAGATAGATAGATAGATAGATAGATAGATAGATAGATAGATAGATAGATAGATAGATAGATAGATAGATAGATAGATAGATAAGCAGGCAGATTATAGATAGATAGATAGATAGATAGATAGATAGATAGATAGATAGATAGATAGATAGACATTCAGTGAGACAGACAGACAGACAGACAGACAAACAGACAGATAGATAGATAGATAGATAGATAGATAGATAGATAGATAGATAGATAGATAGATAGATAGATAGATAAAATACAAATTGTTGAAAATAATACAAAAAAAACAAATTTTTCACTGATTTATACAGAGTTTTGTAAAGAGAAACTGATTACTTTGCTTTAAATTGGTAAAAGAAGCACTGCCACATTTCCTGAAGCTCAAAGTCTCATCTCTGCCTGAGGTGACATTTACACAAATAATTCATTATTGCAGTAATTATGAATACCAGATTGTATCATTTCTTCCTTCATCAAATGCATCTGAAAATAAAATTAAACTCATTTAATGAAGGAAAGCAGGAATGTAAATACAGATAATAGTTCTTAATGTGCACAGTGACCTCCGGCTGTCAGAGCTGCAGAACATTCAATTGAATTTCATTCAGATCAGAGCAAACCTGTGGGTGGTAATCAAACTCGACAAGCAGTGCTACATCTTTCTGAGACCAACCTCCACTAACACTTGTGTCAAGATGATCTCCTTATATAGGCTGGCCTTGTCCGGTAGAGCACGCACAAGATTGCCATTAAAATGATGTGATCAGCTTTTTGTTCAGATACACTAACAGCCACAATATGATAATTAGCTCTTCAAACTTTCAGATAGCTGTATAATCTGACATTCCCAGGCTTCACTATCTGCAGGTGGAAGCGTGGCTGAGTTAACAGAGGTCATATGTGTATGAATAGAAATGCCAAAACATTTCATTCGAGAGTTTTGCATCTTCTGGCTCAGAACCCGAGCTAAATTGCACAGTTCAGTAATTATGCATAAGAACTATGATTTACTATGGCAAACAATAAGCAGAGATTTGACTCAATTCAATGAGTTTCTGACAAGACTTTCACTAATGCTCTCTCGCGTGTGAGACAAAACTGAGGCTAAAATAAGTACTTGATAATTTAGCAATCAACATGTCAAAGTAATAATATGTCTGCTTTGATAATTATCTACGGAGACAGTAACAGCTGTGCAAATTGAGCTGATTAGCCATGTCTACATAATTTTGATTTATTTCAACAAATTACTGTTTGTCTTGGCAGTCGCTTCTCTGCTCCCTAAAGTGGCTGTTAGCGGTGTCGCCCAAAACCACTTGACTAAATGTACACTTTCAAAACTTTGGGGTCAGTAAAATTTTATTCATTTTTTAATACTTTTATTCAGGACATGTTAAATTGATCAAAAGTAACATTTATAATGTTACAAAAAATTATATTTCAAATAAACGCTGTTCTTCTGAACCTTCATTAATCAAAGAATCCTGAAAAAAAATTATCACAGTTGCCACAAAAATATGAAGCGTGACACAACTGTTTTCAACATTCAAAATAATAAGAAATGCTTCTTGAGCAGCAAATCATCATATTAGAATGATTTCAGATCATGTGACACTGAAGACTGGAGTAATGATGCTGAAAATTCAACTTTGCATCACAGGAACAAATTACATTTTAAAATATATTCAAATAGAAATTTGAAATGATTTTAAATTGTAAAAAAAATAATAATTCACAATATTACTGCTTTTACTGTATTTTTGATCAAATAAATGCAGCCTTGGTGAACAAATGAGACAAATGAGAAATTGCAGAAAAATGGGTGTTTCTGATATAAAATGACATTGCTCGATGCATTATACTTTTGATTTGGTGATATTTCTCCAAAAACATTTCCCCTGGGAAAAAGAGATGTGATCTCTGGAAAGGTCACTTCCTCAAAGTGAGTCAGACAGACGGTGAGTGATGACAGCAGTCAGGACTTGAGATAATACCAAATAAAATGTGAACTTTAGGGTCATATAGACTAGGTCGAAAGGACATTTGCTCATTGTCCAGTCTCTCTCTCTTTTATCACCTTGCTCTTGTTCTGTTTTTTTCATAAAAACAAAAAAATAAAAATCCTCTATGGGAAGTATTCCCGCTGGACAAATACTGTCATCTCAGAGTTGAGACTGATCTACAAAAGTCCAGCTTTCCATAAGTCCTACTGATTTCATATGTAATATTTGCAACTTCTTTCTTTTCTATGAGTTGGGTTATTTGTATACTTAGAAGTGTTTCAAAAGTGACAGTAAAGACATTTATAATGTGAAAGAAATTCTATTTCAAATAAATGCTGTTCTTTTCGCCTTTCTATTCATCAAAGAATTTAAAAAAAGTGTCACGGTTTCCACAGAAATATTAAAGGATTAGTTGACTTTCAAATGAAAATGACCTCAAGCTTTACTCACCCTCAAGCCATCCTAGGTGTATATGACTTTCTTCTTTCTGATGAACACACTCTGAGTTATATTAATAAATATCCTGATGCATCCGAGCTCTATAATGGCAGTGAGCGGGATCAACAAGTATGAGCTGAAGAAAGTGCATCCATCCACATCCATCCATCATAAACACACTTCACACGGCTCTGGAGGGTTAATGAAGGCCTTCTGAAGTGAAGCGTTGCGTTTGTGTAAAAAAAAAAATCCATATTTAACAAGTTATGAAGTAAAATATCAAGCTTCCGCCAGACTGCCTTCCGTATTCAAGTTACGAAGAAAGTGTAAACTGGCGTCACGTCAGTTAAGCTTTTTCCGTTAGTTGAATAGGGACAGCGTAGGACATAGCGTAAGCTTTTTGAACTGCGTTTCAAAAGTTTTACACTTTCTTCATAAGTTAAATACGGAAGGCAGTCTGGCGGAAGCTAGATATTTTACTTCATAACTTGTTAAATATGGATTTTTTTTTACACAAACGCATCGCTTCACTTCAGAAGGCCTTCATTAACCCCCCAGAGCCGTGTTGAGTATGTTTATGATGGATGGATGTGGATGGAAGAACTTTCTTGAGCTCATATTTGTTTGGTAACGCTTACTGCCGTTTTAAAGCTCGGATGCATCAGGATATTTATTAATATTTTTCCGATTATGTTCATCAGAAAGAAGAAAGTCATATATACATAGGATGTCTCTAGGGTGAGTAAAGCTTGGGCTAATTTTCATTTGAAAGTGAACTAATCCTTTAAGCAGCACAACACTGATCATATTTCAACATTGATAATACAAAAAAATGTTTCAAATCAGCATATTAGAATGATTTCTGAAGGATCATGTGACACTGAAGACTGGAGAAATGATGCTGAAATTCAACTTTGCATCACAGGAATAAATTACATTTTAAAATATATTACAATTTTATTTAAAATTGTAGTAATTTTTTTCACAATATTATTCTACTTTTTTTATTTTTTATTCTACTTTAATAGATTCTGCCTTTGTGAAACATAAGAGACTTCTTTCAACAACGTTAAAAAATCTTACAGACCCCAAACTTTCAAACGGTAGTGTGGTTTTGTCTCAAATTCATAATACTTCTTAAAAATCCGTACATTGAAATGTACTACCATGAACTGCATAGGTTCAACAATATGCAAAATTATTAACATGACAGAGACGGAAAAGGAAATATGTGAATATATATAAATATTAAATATAAAAAGTGTTTTACCAGCCAAACACATGGAACAAACACTGGACCCAGTACTGCATTAATATTATCACCAAATGCCAGGTGGATTTGCACAAAAATACTGTACACCAACATCAAAAGATATGGTAGATATTTACTCCTCCTTTAAAAAGTTAATATGATTATTTATTGCTATCCCAACAACACACCATTATATAGTCAGTTGCATTGCATTATAAGCATTTATCATTGTTTTCCCCCTGCAACCCACTGGTTGAGAACCACTATGTGATTGTCCAAGAGCATCAGATTTACCTGGATTCACCATGTTGGCAGCATGGCTGGAGACGGGGAGACAGTCTGCGGCTCCGCTGTGGTGCATGAGCAGCGGCAGAGCAGCCGAATCTCCGCTCAGAGTTGTGAAGGAGTCGGTGGTGCTGAAGGCCTGGCAGGTCATGACTCTAGATACTCGGGAACTGTGTCCTGTATGTGCAACAGCAGCCCACCTGTGTGACACGAGCAGGGCGTGTGCAGGTATTTATGCTGAGCCCCTCAGACCCCCTCATCCATGTTAATACGCTCTTGCTCTGAGCACACCACGACAGCCCAGCTCTGGTAATTAGGGCAAAGAGGTGCAATCTGATACTGTCCATTTCCACTGTGTGTAGCTTCCAACAAACACCAGTGACTGCTGTGACAAACCACGGCTTATGAGACTTAAGATTGATTAGCCATTTCAGAATGTGTTTACATTTACGGTAACATTTTATTTTAGGGTTCTTTAACTAGTTGTTTATTAGCATGCATATTACTAGAATAGTGGCTATTTGTTAGTACACTGTAAAAAATGCTGGGTTAAAAACAACCCAAGTTGGGTTGAAAATGGACAAACCCAGCGATTGGGTTGTTTTAACCCAGTGGCTGGGTTAAATGTTTGCCCAAGCTGCTGGGTAGTTTTATTTAACCCAAATATTGTTTAAAAATTACTGTATTTCTTGCTTAAAATGAACCCAAAATATGTTGGAAATTAACATTTATTAATATGTTTAATAAACAAACATTTATTAATACTTTTTTGAATAATATTTAAACAATAAACATTTATTAAATTGCTTATTAATAAATGCTCATCTTTTTTATTATTATTGTTGCCTCTAGTAATTATGAGTCTGATTTTTAATTTCCAACCTATTTTGGGTTCATTTTAAGCCAGACATGTAGTAATTTGTAAACAATTTTTGGGGTTAAATAAAACTACCCAGCAGGTTGGGCAAACATTTAACCCAACTGCTGGGTCAAAACAACCCAATCGCTGGGTTTGTCCATTTTCAACCCAACTTGGGTTGTTTTTAACCCAGCATTTTTTACAGTGTACTTATTAATTAATGCCTTATTCTGCATGACCTTATTCTACATTCTTAATCCTATACCTACATTTAACAATTAGATTACTAACTATTAATTAGCAGTAAATTAGGAGTTTATTGAGGGAAAAGTCGTAGTTAATAGTGAATATGTGTTCCCCATACTAAAGTATTACCTAAAGTTTAAAAAAAAAGTATATCAATAAAGTATTCTAAAAAGCACATCAATATTTATAAATTATTGTATATTTATATATAGTGGTGGGGAAAGTTACTTTTAAAAGTAATAATGCATTACAATGTTTTGTAATGTACAACAAACTAATTGCATGATTTGGTTACTTTCTATGGAAGGTTATGCATTGCATTACTTTTGCATTACTTTTTCTCATCTGGACTGGGGTGTTTGTTTGTTCTAATTCTATTTTTGGCAAATGTAAAGGCCCTTTCACACCAAAAGTGAAATGAATGAGCCAGAAGAAAATGCAAATTCACACCTGTACAAGGTGATTACTCTCAACATTTGCTTACTTATTTGAAAAAGTGGTAGCACTTTAGTTTAGGGTTCAATTCTCACTATTATCTAGTTGCTTATTAGCATGCATATTACTAGGATATTGGCTGTTTATTACTTATAAAGCACAAATTAATGCCTTATACTGCTGGACCATATTCTACATCCCATAATCCTACCTAGTACATAAACTTAAAGAGTTAATACACCCAAAAAAATGAAAATTATGTCATTTATTACTCACCTTCATGTCATTCCACACCCGTAAGACCTTCGTTCATCTTTAGAACACAAATTAAGATATTTTTGATGAAATCCGATGGCTCAGTGAGGCCTGCATTGCCAGCAAGACCATTTCCTTTTTCTATGCCCAGAAAGCTACTAAAGACATATTTAAAACAGTTCTGGTGACTACAGTGGTTCAACCTTAATGTTATGAAGCGACGAGAATACTTTTTTTTTGCGGCAAAAAAAAACAAACGCGACTTTATTCTACAATATCTAGTGATGGCCGATTTCAAAACACTGCTTCATGAAGCTTCGAAGCTTTACGAATCTTTTGTTTCGAATCAGTGGTTCAGAGCATGTATCAAACTGCCAAAGTCACGTGAACTATTCAAAACACTTATGACGTAACGAAGCCTTGTTTACTGAAATCATGTGATTTTGGCGATCTGAACCACTGATTCAAAACAAAAGATTCGTAAAGTTTCCAAGCTTCATGAACCAGTGTTTTGAAATCGCCTATCGCTAGATATTGTTGAAAAGTCGTTATTTTGTTTTTTTGGTGCACAAAAAGTATACCTTTCTGGGCATTGAAAAAAGAAAATGATCTTGCTGGCAATGGAGGCCTCACTGAGCCATCAGATGAACGAAGGTCTTACGGGTGTGGAACGACATGAGGGTGAGTAATTAATGACACAATTTTCATTTTTGGGTGAACAAACCCTTTTACTAACTATTAATAAGCAGTAATTAGGAGTTTATTGAGGTAAAAATAACTCCAATGTTTTCTAGTAAATAAAAAATGCATTACTTTACTAGATACTTGAAAAAAGTAATCTGATTACATAACTCATAACATAACTAGATTTTCAATTAAAATTATACAGAATACATAATCTATGTTTGCTAAAACACTGGTTTGATATTTCTTTTCTTTATTATTATACATTTTTGAAATGAATTGTTTTGTGTTTCATAGTTGTTTTACAGTTTAAAGTTCGCTGAAGACCTATATCTGTGCTGTTCGGGCATGTTATCAAAGAATGTTAATTTTATTTTCTACGAGCCAGTGGTGGAATTATATCTTTATTCTTTTTTAAGACTTTAAGATACAAACATAATTTTTCACCATTTTCTATGACCAAAAAGCTTCACTAGTTCTTTTTCTAAAGAAATTGTGCTATGATGGATGTTTTTAAGCACAAATATTTCATGCAGTTTCTCAATTAAAGTGAGGTCATAAAAAGTGAATAATTATAGCTAAAACATTTTCAAAGTAATTTTAGAGTAATTGAAGCATTTAAAAAATGTTGATGAATTACAGAATGTCAAACTGCTTGAAATTTCACATCAAACACAAATTCTTTTATTTCTTAAAAAAAGACGTTTATCTTAAGCTTATCCAAAAATACTACTGTCAAATGTGATATATTTATTCTCATGAATAAATATCTGCAGAACAAGTTCTCATTTAGTTTAGTGAAACATGTTTTGGCTTGAATCCACATGAGTGTGGATGTTTACTTGACCGGTGTGTAGCTGGCCATCTGGTCACTGGTCAATTAGTTTTTGTTGTTTGTGTGCTGGCACATTCATGTGTTTGTTAATATAAGCCACAAAATCCCTAGTCTTGAGACGGAGATGTTTGAACTTGCTTTATTTGTGATCATCTAAATCACGCTGCTTTAGCTGAGCAGGTGCCGTCTGCAGGGTCTCTGAGGCTCAGGTACAGCACAATAGTTCAGATCAACACAACATGGTGAGTCTTTGTGGTTTGTGTCTGAATAACAAAGTAATCGCCTGAAGACTATTCTCCCTTTGCATACTGAGGAAGACGCAATGAATATTTCTACCAGAGTTGTACATTTTTGTATGGCAGCCTGTGATTTGTTTTTCTTTACTTTCTTCAGGCATCTCACACACAATATCTGATAAATCAGTACTGCAGAAATGTAAATAATATGGGTTTCAATCATGGATTTACATGAAGAAAATGCACCATTAAATGCACCACACTTGAATTCAATGTGGCATCCGTGTGGGGAAATGTTTCGCCTCACATTCCTCTCATGCAAACCCCAGATAATGATTCCTATTGAGATGACTGCATTTAGCCCACAGAATTTCTATTAATGACTGCACTCTTAGCCATGAGAAGTCATGTGCTACAGTGTATTTATCACGGGTGATGCGTGTTCTAATCACTGCAATTTTATAAGACGGCATCAATATAAAAACACAAAACAAATGTACAATAATTAAGAACATCAATAACCAAAATAAACAGTTCTTAACACTAAGTAATATAGTTTGTCTATGTAGTCTAACTAAGTAGTGAACAAATATGTGCAATTGCAACTATAGTTGAATGTCAGAATGTAGAATCAGAACTATAAAGACTTTTTTATGCAAGCACTAAAATAAACTATGAAAACTGTGTTATAGTTTATAGTTCTGTCATGACAACTCTCTGAGTGTTTGGTGTGATAAAGAATATGTTAATAAGTTTGGTTTGACGGAATAGATCTGCTATGCTGCTGCTGTTGGTTATTGCTGCCCCTGACAGCAACAAAGTGTCGGCCCACATCTGATCCGCATGTTATCCAAATGTACCAAATGTGGGCCGGATCTGGGCCACACTATGTTGCTGTCTGGGGCTGCTACAGAGCAAGTACAGGACTTACTACTGCCAATACATACAATACATTAATGCCAGTACATACAATACAAGAAAGACATGCTGCTGCTGTATAATATAACCTATATGAATTACCCGAAGCAGATCTATACAGGTGGAGCTGGGGAAGGTGGAGGGTGTCTGAAAGCATGCTGCACTGTTACAGCAAATGCTGACTGAGTATTTGAAGGTTGAGCAGTGTGCTCATTGGCTACTGATACAGCAGGAACCAATCAGCTGTGTCCTACAGAGAATATTGTGATTGCAAGCAGATTGAGTTAAAGGATTAGTTCATATTCAAATGAAAATTAGCCCAAGATTTACTCACCCTCAAGCCGTCCTAGGTGTATTTGACTTTCTTCTTTCTGATGAACATAATCTGAGATATTTTAATAAATATCTTGACGCATCCAAGCTTTATAAAGACAGTGAGCGGGATCAACGAGTATGAGCTGAAGAAAGTTATTCCATCCACATCCATCATAAACATACTCCACACGGCTCCGGGGGGATAATAAAGGCCTTCTGAAGTGAAGCAATGCGTTTGTGTAAAATATCCATGTTTAACAAGTTATGAAGTAAAATATATAGCTTCCGCAAGACTGCCTTCCGTATTCAAGTTACGAAGAAAGTGTAAACTGGCGTCACGTCAGTTAAGCTTTTTCTGTAAGTTGAATAGGGAAGGCGTAGGACATAGCGTAAGCTTTTTGAACTGCAAGAGTTTTACACTTTCTTCGTATTTTGAATATGGAAGGTGGTCTGGCGGAAGCTAGATATTTTATTTGAAAAACCTAAAGCACTGTTTATTTCATTTGTATTTATGTTCTGTTGGTTTTGTTTGTTAGTTTCTTTTTTGTTCTTATTTAATTGTTGACTGTTTATTTCAACCACCAATAATCGTGTTAAATAAACGTGATTTCAATATTGACCAAAATAATTGTGATTAGGATTTTTGCCATTATCGAGCAGCCCTACTTTGTATTAGTATAAAACTATTACAGTTTTTATTAATATTTTGAATTAATTTTTAGTTTTATATTTTTTAATTTTCATTTTGAATTTAGTCAAAATGTTAGTAATATTGTTGTGTGTTTTGTCATTTTTATTAGTGTATGTCTTTTAGTTTTTGTTAATTATGTTAATTTTATTCATTATAATTTAAGTACTAGCCATTTGTCATTTACAGCTCTGGTGATTGGCTGAAAAATGTCTGTCGGCCCATTAATAAAGATGACAAATTTCTAATCATGTACTACCCAAGTCATTGCAATTGAGAGGAACTTTAACACATGCTTTCTCCAGGAACTGGAGTAAACCGTAGCAGAAACAAACACTGTATTCTGGGAGCCACAAAGGTCGCGCTTTTTGGGGGGAATCAACCTCAATTACCTAAAATCTGCAAATTATGCAGAGAAAATATTTTAAAAATCAAAATGATGTTACATTAACAATTTGATTAAAGAATTAATGTCTAAAATTTTTAAAGAATGCAGATATTAAGTATTATTAAAAAACAATTAAAACAGTCTGATTTGTAATTGTCATTAATTCCCATAATATGTAATGTGGCGGCTCCTTCTAATCCTCCAGGCTGTCAAAGGAAGTGACCAATGAAGCCGAGTGCAATACATGTCCCAAGTGAGTTAGTGCCTGCTCTTAAAATAACCCCTATTGTAGCTACAAGCTTCTGTGATGGAGGGTATAGCAGACAGATAGATGGAGAGAGAGGAAGAGGTGGGGGGAAAGGGAAGAGTGGTAAAAACAGGCTTCAAGCACAGGATTAAGGGGACCATGAAGAAAACCCTTTCCCATGAGAATGAACAAAGGACATGTGATTTGAAGAAGTAAGACCATGTTCATTACATCTCTCACGTAAATCCCTGCACATTGAGTCCTCGTAGCCTGCCAGAGTAACCAAGCACGGACACACAAAGCCCCTAAACTTAATTAGTGCAGGGAGCATGAGCTGAGGACTCCTGCACCTGTCCTGACCGGGTCCTCACCCCAGCCTGACATACACACACCTCACGCATTGATCCAGCCTTGCAGTGGGAACGCCACCATCCCACACCTTCTCACAGGTATCACATCCTTCTAACCAAAGGCACACATGTACTGTACACCTTCCTAATTCTGGAAACGAGTATGTGTGGAACACCTTATTGATTAGACTCTGAACCGGTGGTTCACGTCTGATGGGTCGTGACCCCAAAATAAGTCACAGGTCTGTTCTGATAAGGTCGAGGACAGCAATAAAAACAATGATAAATGTTAAAAATAAGCTTCAACTAACCTATAACAGTGCACAGTTAGAACAGCAAACAGGAATATCAACTTTAAAAAGGGAGCCAAACATATTTTCCATTTCAAACTATTATTATATTATATTATATTATATCATATAAAATGGTTAGTTCCTGTCCTTGATTCTGATTGGTCAATAGCTGTGTTTTATTCACGATAAAAAACGGCTATGACCGCTTCACCCAACAGTTCTGTGTATCACTACACAACACCCTTAGCAACCACTCTTAGCAATGTAAACTGTATGTTCTCAATTGATATTGTTCATTGAAGCTTACTGTATTATGTTGAAGAGTATTGTGAGAAAGAGATTGAGTGAGCGAGTGTATTACCTGCATTCAGATGTAGCATTTTCTGCATTCAGATGTATCTTGTCCTTTTAACAGTTAAGGGGTTTTCCTGTGACTAACAGCGCTAAGCATTTGTCAGTTGCGTCTTGTTCCGTTTTCAAAACAATTCAGTCTTATTTTAATATAAGAGTCCTCGCTACTGACTGAAACACTCATAAAGACAGTCTTTGCCGCCATCTAATGATGTGAAAATGTAACTTCTGTTGCTGTTCGCGGTCAGGGACTATTTTTTTCTGGCGGAAGGAAGGCTTTTAGAAAAAGTTTACTTCATGAAAGTTGCATTGATACATATTTCTGGCTTTAATATTTGTATTGTGTGGTAACCGTTTTATAAAAGCAATAAGGTACTCCGCTTCACGTCGTGCCTAACAACGCCCTCCAGCCATGACTTATTCACGATACAGCCTCTCGTACCTTATTGCTTACATATAGACCTCAGATATGCGATTTATATGTAAACATTAGGGGCAGTCGTTGCCTAATGGATAGAGAGTCGGACTTGTAACCCAAAGGTCATGGGTTCGAATCTCAGGTCCGGCAGGGATTGTCGGTGAGGGGAGTGAATGTCCAGCGCTCTCCCCACCCTCAATACCACGACTGAGGTGAGACCCTAGAGCAAGGCACTGTACCCCCAACTGCTCCCCGGGCGCCGCAGCGATGGCTGTCCACTGCTCCGGGTGTGTGTTCACAGTGTGTGTGTTCACTGCTGTGTGTGTGCACTTGGATGGGTTAAATGCAGAGCACAAATTCCGAGTATGGGTCACCAAACTTGGCCACATGTCACTTCACACATAGCGCCTATTTGAAAATTTGTTTAGACGCTTTCGGAGGTCCAGGTCATCAGCGGCCATTCAGTGCTTGTGTACTCGCCGAGATTGAACTGTTTGCTTGTGTACGGCTATTGTTGTTAATTTGAATATTATTGTTCAATAAATAATATTTTATATAAATGACATTCCGTATTTTTTGGTATTGAGAAAGAGTCCGTCAGTGATTTCAACTTCAGTTAAAGTTACATTAATATGCCATTAGATGGCAACAAAGACTGTCTTTATGAGTGAGTGATTCATTTGCAAAGACTTTTATATTGAAATGGACTGAAACAAGGAAACAAAGATGTTGTTTTTACTTTAAAAATCTTATGAGACGCAACTGACAAATGCATTGACTAGCGCTTTCATGGGAAAGACAAAGATTTCGCTTTCCTCAGCAGACATTCAAGCTGATTTTGTGATTAGGAATATAAGATTGACCTGAAGAATATCAGCTAGATGCAGGTAATACACTTGCTCAGACGATCTCTCTCTCATAATACTCTACATATTACAATGAGTTTCAATGAAGCGACTCAACGTTCCTTCATTACTAGTTCTAAAGTGAGATTTGAATCCATGGTGGAAGGAAGTAGTTCCTCACAAAAGAAGGTTTTTAAAGACACTCCGTTGTTGTTCTTAATTATTTACACACTTGTGCCATCGAACTGTTCTATTAACACAATATCACACTCATAGCCATATGTACGCAGTGATTACCTATGGCCGAATCACAGCCGTGCTGATTTGCAGCCATATTGCACAGCTATGAGTGTGATATTGCTCTTTATTATATTATATTATATTATATTATATTATATTATATTATATTATATTATATTATATTATATTATATTATATTATATTAT